>PPHD01020382.1:0-13673 GCA_002909625.1 Bambusicola thoracicus
CTTAGCTGATGAAAAATATGGGTATCATTTAGAATAAATCTTGCAGTACACTCTGACATGCCCTACTCAGGCACAGTTCTGTCTGACACAAGGTTTTGTCTGACACATGGTTTTATCTGAGCAACAACTGTTGGCCTGAGTGCACAGCGATAAACTCCACTCTAGCATGTAAAACAAAGGTGTTACAGGATCGGAGATAAGTCATGTCATAAATTTTCAGTGCAGTTATGTATTGAAGATTTCGATTATGCTCTCAGGCTTTTTCCTCACTCCTTCCAGCAGGGATTGGAGAACATCGTATGAAAAACTGTGAAAGAAGTCTTTAGAAAAAATGACTGTTTTCCCCATTAATGACCATTAGAAATTCATGGTTTTTCCATGGTTACAGCAGAGTAAATCTCAATTACTGATGGATGGAAATCATTGTCACTACCCCAGTTTGCATTTCATAAAAGAAGAAATATTCTATAGGTGAATATTTCATGTTAAGATTTGATTGGGGATGGCTGGATTGTGTTGACCTTTCTACTACCACAATGTCTTTCTAAGAGGCAGTTGAATTGAAGGGATTATTTTGGACAGTTCAATAACAAGCTTTTTTCCAAGCATTTTTTTATGCACAGCTCAGAAAACATTAATTCCATTAGCATCAGCAGCAGCAGTATTGGGTTTGGGGATTTAAAAAGCGAGCAAGGCAGTTTTAGCAGTGCAGAGATTTGAACTGAGAAGTTAAAACGAGATGTGGGCTTAATCAATGATTTCAACGAATGCCCTTTTGTCTAATTGGTGGGAATTTATTTCCCCCCAACTCCTCATAAGGAGTTCCATGACCCTGTCTAATTTATAATGCTATAAATGATGAATAATAGTATTCTGTTTGACTAACTGATTTGCTATTGAAAAACCTATGTGGTTCTCGTAAAGGTTTCAGTACTTGTATTCTCTTGATTTCAACACATTACAGAAACATCATTCTTAAGTGTTAAAACTGCAAAAGTTAGAAGTAATGTCCCTACTGAATTTATAGCAATTCCTATTACTTTTCTTTTTTAAGAATCTACTCAACTTGGCAAAATGGAACTTGTATTCTAATACTGTTTTCTACTTATATATAATAGAAAGATTGAGGAGAGGACAAAGGATTGCAAACTTTTGCTTCTCTAGAATTATAGCTAGTAAAAAAAATTCATTTGTTCCTTAGAAAGGCACTGGGCAGAACTTATGAGAGAATAAGCTGTTTCTACATAGCTAATTCTAATTAGAGCTGTCAAGCTTTCAAGTAGAAGCACTATTTCCAAAGTCTTCTAAATAGAATATCTCTTTGTTAACAATTAAAATGCTTTTTGCACATCATGTAGATACACAGCATTATTCATATGCACTCTGACACCATTAATATATAAAGCTTTATGCACCAACTAATTTCATTCAATTATAGTGTAGGAAGAGTTTCTGACCACTCTTCAGAAAGAACTGCAGAGCATTATCTCAATAATGACTCATTTAAAAAAACTTTGTAGACTTTCTGAGCAGGCAAATTTACCCTGTGAAGACTGAAGTGAATGCATTGATTCACAACAGGTATGACAGCACATTCAATGATAAACTTTAGGGTCTTTTTATTTTACTGAAACTATCAAAGAAGGCTTAGGACTATGGGATCTTTTGCTACGTCCCAATGTATATTGAAACTGGTAATCAGCTAAATAAAGCAGATATTTTTGAGAAGAAAACAGATGATTCATTCAGGAGGCTTGTATAGAGTATTTTCTGCAGATTTAGAAATGGACAACTGAGATTTCTAACTAAGTCTTTGCACATACTGAGGAAATCAATAACTCTTCGAACTGCCACACAGCCACTTGCAAAACACTCTTTCTATGGCTGTTACCTGTTACTCATCACAAAAACTTCATCAGAATTTGCTGATTCAGAGTGGCAGCAAGCTTTAGCAGAGGTCACTCAGTGGTGAGAAAGTAACTGTAGTGACACAGACACATTCCTCATGTGCCTGAAGAGTGCATCTCTGTGTCTGTAGCGATATAGACACAGACACACTCTTCATGTGCCTTTCATGAGAAGAGTAGCCCCCATCCACTAGAAGTAGAAAACAGATGCTAAAAATCATAATTTCCACTACATGAGAATTGTTCTTTGTTTTTATTACATCTAGTTAAAATTAGCCTTTACTTCTGCCGTAGGCAAGTGCAAAAGCCCTACTCACTGTATTGGCGATGCGATCAGCATCAAAACTCTATTCTTTGGGCTGTTGGACTGGCTCTTTACAAGTCCCCATTACAGTCAATTGAAGGTGGTTTCCGAAACAACACCAGAAATATAGTTGTATCTTAACAAGAGTAGTAACAGAACTATGACTACACATTCACCTTGCTCTCAAACTCTTCTGCTTCTTTCAGCTCACGGGGATAACCATCAATCAGAAATCCTTTTGTGTCTCCTAAATTGGCGATCATGGCTTCTTTCAGTAGCTCTAGGACAATACCCTGCATTAGAAAGAAAGGGAGTTACTCGATTAATTGATTAATAAGAGTAGCTGGTATTTTTATTTGCTACACTGACTCATGCCCTTGAGAATCATTCTGATCTGGTTTGCTAAAACCACATCCTGTGATTGCAAGTGTTTTTCTTTGGTACCTGCACATGTTTTGTAATCATAGCATTGCAACCTATCCTTGAGCTTCCAAAGTATCCTCTAAATAGTTGGGGATATTTTGTAGTTTCAAAATTAATTTTAGTGTCTGTGAAACTTTGTGGGCACTGCTGCATTTTCTAATCTAATTGCATTTGCTATGTCATGGTTATAATTATATTACATGGAAAGTGTTAAGAGACCCCATCTGATCAATCACGCTGAGGAGCAAAGCAATCAAAATCAAGCCTCAGCATAGCTTTTAGTTTCCCCTGAGCAGCACTTCCCAATTTCTTTCATTAGTAAACACACTCTACAATCTAACTGCACTTGCTGAAGACCCATCAAGAGTTCAGGCTGCAGACCTGCCATGTAAAAGTCAAGTCCAGCTGAGAACAACACTGTCTTCATGGCCTCCATTAAACTGCAGTCCAGCTGCTCTGGGATGACAGCCAGCTCTGCAGGGAACCACTGCAGGTATTGGAAATTAGAATAGCTGCTAGGAGGACCAGCTCTGAATCTGAAATGCGAGGCTATAAAATCTACATAAAGTTTCTGTTTCCTGTACTTATTCTTACATTTTGCAATGCATAGCACAGCATCTGTCTCACTGTACTTCATGATTCATTTATATCATGTATGGAACTCAAATGTAAATTACTCCTGGCATAGAAGAAGGAAACAAGTGCTGCATATCTGGCAATGAGGAAGATTCCCTCTCAATTGCAGATTCCTTTTCCTTTAGTAGGAATAATCTCTTATTCTCTTATTTCCACCCTTTTAGACAATCTACGTACTACTGCCTTTGTAAACTGTTAGGACCCCAAATAAAATTGTATCTTACTCCAGGCACAGGTTCACCACATTCCATGATGTCTTTGATAAATTTACTTCTCTCTGATAGTGATGATAACTCATTTTGGAGGAGGTCAGCGGTGGACAGATGAGTAAATCCATATTTCTTGGCTAACTGTTCACATTGGCTGCTTTTGCCAGACCCAGGGCCACCTTTGTGAGGAAGAATATAATGAATTACAAAGGAATAAATATCTTCTTTTTCTCAATTTATAGCAGCTAAGAAAATTGAAAGAAATTGATGTCTGCCTACTTTGATTTATTTATTTATTTATTTATTTATTTATTGAGCACAGAGACTCTACACTGGAACAAGTCATATATTTCCCTTCACATACCGCACAATGCTGACATGCTGACTCAAAAGCGTGTACTGAAATCAAGGAGTCAAAACAATGAAATGTTTTGCAGAAGAAAACGTGTTCCTAAAGCACAATTACCATGTCAATGAAAACCACTAAACAGACACAGAGCAAGGGGAGTGGATTTGATTCAGTACACAGTCGGGCTTGCTAGTTACAACGAACATTAGCAAGCTGATCTTGCTAGTGTTGCAAAACATAGAAAATCCCTGCAAGGGAAATATTTTGCCCCCACTTGTGGAATGGAAAGATATAAGCAGAGATGCTGGCACCTGTCTGCGTTACAGGGCACGCACATGGAAGTGCAGCAACCAAACCCATTTGCACTGCAGCAAATGCAAGAGCAAGGCTTTGCTGTGCTTGCTCCCTTTCCCTCTAGCTAGATGGCTCCCGCAGGTGCTGGTACACCTGCTGAAGCAGCTGAAGGCAGATGAAGGCCTAGTCCTACTGCCCCTGCAGTTGCAGGTCTGACTTGCTCTTTGTGCACACTGCAGGGTCTTGTGGGGGCCCCGTGTTCTGCATGACACCTTGTCACCCCTCATTCTCCTTGTATTTAGCTGGGAGCTGGAAAACCACCTTGAGTCAGAGCAGACTTCATTATTCAGGTGAAGTTGCTGAGGTGATTTTTCCCCTGGCTGAAGGGAAGGCTCCTGCTGCTCACCACAGCTGTGGGCTGGGTGCTCCTCCCCCCACCACCCAGAGGCCCACCGGTGACAGCAAACGTGAGCTGGGTAGGTGCTGCTGCTGAATGAAATATCTCAGGAGATGCACCTGTGTCCTCCAGCAGGCCAGCTACCACTGCACCAGAAGTCCTCAAACACCACCTCTCTCTGCTAAGTGTCCATTTTGGGGTCTGCTCAGAGACGGTGGACGCCTCGTGCTCTATGTGCTGGCGCTGCCCCGTCCCATCTCCTCACAGGAGGTGGCTGCTGCTCCTCCCCCTTCATTCTGAAGCCCACTCCGAGAAAGGCTTAGCACCTTCTTAGCTGCCTGCTGAACAGCCGCAGCTGCCCCACTCCTGATGGAGAGATCAACAAAATGGAGGAAAGTTATTTCTCATGGATCCTGCTCCTGTGGTGGTGGTCTCCAGAGTTGCCGGAGGAGCTGAGGTGAGCACCTGTGGGGGGGAGCAGAGGGGCCATGTTGGCCCCCAGGGTGGGGGGAAGCATGGAGAGTAAATTCACGTCAGAAAATACAGATTGCGGGGAGAAATTATCTGAGTGTGTGGCAGTTGGAAGTGCTTTTATGATTTTTGATGGATCTATTCAGAAGAACTGCTGCGGTAGGAGGTAATTATACCCTTGCAGGTAGGCAGTGCTCAAAATCAAGAGGTAGAGCCAAGACTGAAGAACAAAGCAAAAGATAAAAGTGTGCTTTACTAAATAGTTGTGGGGTTTTTTTAAGCGTATTACTTGCGTGTTTTTTGAGACTCAGAACTATGGCTGTTTGGATCCATTGTGTGGACTTAAGATGCTAGAAAATATGAGATGCTAAGCAACGTGATTTTCCTTTTTATTTTTTTTTTTTGTGTGAACAAACATAGGAACACTTCCACCATGCAGTGAATTGGGCATCATCTCATCCTGAAGTTTTAACTTTGGCATTCAATTGAAGAAATAATTGCACTGCGAATATAATCTTCAGAGATGTTTCAGTGCTGTAGCTGAGAATAAAATTTGGGTCATAAGGCAGTAGTAAGGAAGCAACAGTTTTGTCTGGAGTAAGCTGCAGTCTGCTACTTCAGATTCACAAACATAATTATCAGCTCGTGGTGTGAGATTCACACTTGCACTATGATTTTATCTGGAAGTGTCTTTGTCACAGTTATTTTCTTTCCAGCGTAGGTTACATGTTGTTTTTCTGTTGCTTTAAGATGAAGGAAAATTTTCTTTTGTACAAGCAGTCATTGGAAGAAAATAAGGCCTGTGTGAAATTAGCATAGAGAAATGGATATGCAGCCATAATGGGCAAATCACCTGTAAGCATCTGATAAATTATTTCTGGTCTTTTTTTTAGATTAGTAAGTTTGTGTGTGCATGTGCTTGATTACATATTCTGACTTCTGGCTTTAATTCACTAGCAGAGCAGTAATTTCATGCTACCTATTTGGTGCATACCCAGCATTAAATAAAAAAAAAAAAAAAGCTATAAAAAATACTTTATTTTCCTTCTTATGTAACTTCTCCGGTGTCTCTGCACATACTAAATAAAAGTAGGTCTCTTGCAGAAATGACAATGTGAGAGCAATTTTAGGTTGTTTAGCTCGAAGATAAATACTTGTAAAAGCTAGTACACTTCTGTAATACCTCTGTCTTTTTAGTATTTTGAAACAGAATACTATCAAACATGTAGGACATATCCCCAAATAAGTATGACTATTCTGCCGAAACATTCAAGTTGCCCATGTTTATTTTCATAGAAAAATTCCAGCAAAGCTGAATTTAAAATGCTGAGCCCTTTAAAGAGCAAAGGATATAATCATATAACACATATGTGGTCCAAGTGATAATGTTTATGGCCACTACTACTAATTTTGCATCATTTGATGAGTAGCAAACCATCCCATTGCTTGACAAAGGTATGTGACCCACTTTACATATTGTGTTTTTCCTAGTGACTCTTGTTATCCCTGATTTGAAAAGAGATTGAATGCCCCCAGGCATTTCTGCGTTCCTGAGGTCTGAATGCATACTTGGTGCTTATGCCAGCATTATCTAGCTGAAATTCAAGTATTAGTTAACATCTTAACTCCCTCTGAAGGCTGAAATGTAACGTGATTGCAAAAGAGCTATCAATGTGGGAAAGGATGGTAAAGAACATTTCCTTACTAATTAGTACTTTCCTCCTGCTCAGGGTATGTGCTTAAAGGAGTGCTATATATGTCGCTTCAGCAACAAACAAACTCTACAATTATGAGGCTCATCAACCTGTAATATTGTACTTCATTCTTTCAGGAGGTGTTTTTATTGAATCTATGCTTCTTTCTAGGAAATCTGAAGAAAAAATGTCTAATTTATGGAAATCTATAATGAACAACAGCTGCATAGTATGTGTAACAAAAGCTATGACAAAGATGAGAAGCCTTCTCTAGAACTTATTGCACTGTTTTTCAAACACTAAAATAAAAAAAAGTCAGGTGGTGAAGTTTCCACATTAGCTCAGCTGTCCAGGGGAGGAAAATAGGCTCGCATTTTTTGTTATGAAGGAGTATTACTCTTTGTGAACACTATCAATTTTCTGGTATGTTGTCATCTTTTACTCTGCCTGCATCTATTTTGGACAAAGCTTGTGTTAACCTGTGACAGACTGATTCACACTAACTTGCTATTCAGAGTTAGTCATGTTCTTTTCTGATTTGTCAAATATGACACGAAGTTAGAAAAGTGTGGAAAATAACCAGAGAAATTGAATGTACCGTAACCTATAGGAAAATGTGGAATTAGTATGCGAGTTTGAACTTGTGCTGTGGTAGGCTTGGGCACAGTTCCTGTAAGCAACTGACCATGGGGAGCTAATGACCAACCGTGACCCAACTCCTCCTCGTGGAGACCTGAGGTTGCCAGGGCTGAGACAACCTGGATAGACCTTGATGAGGTAATGGAGGGCTTCCACTAGCTCTCAGTTTTTCTGGTCAGGGTCACAGCTGTGTTAGTGCCACAGGGGAGCTCTGTTGGCTGCATGGCAGCCAGGAGCTCTGCAGGCTCCTGCTGGAGCTGTCTGCACAGCTTCTTCTTCAACAGCAAGGCAATGGGAAAGCCGAGCATGTGTGAACTGCTGCATTGAGGGAACTGAAGCCTTCCCTGAGCCAAAGGCATAATTGCAGCGGTCAAAACAAACACGTTATTACTGAGTGTGCACCAAGGATGTGTTTTATTTATACCAAAACTGCAAACCACTTTTTGTTGGCCTTTACTTACAGAATCCAATTACTAGTAGTTCTTCAATGCTAGCATGCTTATCCATTATGTTATTACTGCTGTGTACTGTACATATTGCTTTAAAGCTCATTTATGAACTTAATTTAAAAGAAATTGTAAATCCAGAAATTAGGCAGGTGGTACCACTCAGTGAGACTGACCTTGGAATCCTTTGTAACTCTCTCTGCACTCTCTGATACAAAAAGTGAGTTAATACTCAGAACTTGGGTGCTACACCAAGCATAGAATTGCATGTCATTATGCATGTCGGTCTTCCTATAGACAAGGTTAAGATTTAAAGGTCTCTGCACCATCTTTAGCACAGGTTTCTGTTTCATATTATGTTGATTCAGCTGCCTGTGAAATTGTATAAAAAATCTTGGGATAAATAACTTTCTGGCAGCACTGCTGACTTAGGTGGTCACCTTGCCCAGTTTAATTATTGGCTGCAGAAGTGCTTCATGGAGAGTGGTTCAAAGGCAGAAAAAGAGGTCTCGGTGGGTGGGGAGAAATGACAGCTGTCTGAGCAGCACTTCTGAATTTTTAACTGCAGCCTGCGTTAGATCTGTGAAAGGTCTCGGTTTAAGAAGTCAGGCCTTACACTCGCTCTACCTGAGACCCCGATCACCCCCAGACTATGAAAGACTGCAATTCTATGGTTGCGATTAAAGTTATTGATCTGGCCTGGAGCACCAGATCACAAACAAATTAACGATGGTAGAGGGAGCTGAGACTGCTGCAGGGAGCAAGCAGGGTCAGGAACAAGCAACGCGAGCCATTTGTGAACTGGCTTTGCTGTCAGAAGCATTAGCAAAGCAGGACTGTCATACAGACAGACTGCGATGTCTCTGTTTTAAGCTTGCTAAGTCTTATGAGTTTATTGTATGCCAAATAGTATGGACACCTGTAAATCCTTCTGTTGGCATTTTATATAAGAATATCAAAACTTATTTTAAAATGCTTCAATTTCTAGACCTCATTTTTGTAATGAGTATCATCTTTGTATGATGGGAAAGTGCTTGCAGGTGAAACTTAGCTGTACAATGGAGCTCAGAAGTCAGAACTGAAAGTAAAAGAATCTGTCAAACTATTCTTATGTTCAGGCTATGGTTTTGGGGGGGTCTTGATCAGTTTGGCAATGCTACCTGAATGATTTATACAAATATCTTAGCTACAGATTATGGCATTTGGAAACTCCTAAATAATACCTCCTATGTTGTTCAGGTATGATTTTAGTCTGAGTGAAACCATATGGGAATGATACTGCATTAAAAACGAAATCCTTTTTTTCCTGTAAGATGATTTTTATCCAGAAAACGTCCTGGAGTGCACTCTGGCAGTGATGTGATGTCATGGGAATGTGACCCAGGACATCACTGAGGTTTTTCTCTTAAAGAAAACATAGTGGTTCTCTTTACATGGAAAGTCAGAGAAAGCAGCTTTCATCCCTTTCCATTTAGACTGATTTGGGTTAAAATTGTCAGTACTGCTCATGCTCTGCCTGTCTGATTGTAAAAGGACCTTTAATACAAGAATAAATTAGGTTGGATGGGACTTCATTTGGTAGGTTAGATAAGGTTGTTCAAGGTCTTTGGACAAGGATGTATCTTGGACAAATAGTGTTTTGTTGTTGTCTCCCCCCCCATATGCAGAAGCTAGTGTTTGCAGCTGATAATACTTTATCTGCAAATGTAGGTGGGGATAATGTCTTCAGAGTGCCAGCTGGGAAGCTGATCTTATTTATCCTGACCTTAAAACATTAGGTATAAGTGGGGAGTTTGCCTCTAATCAAAAATGCAGTAAAATTCCTGGAAATGTTCTGCTTAGGTTTCAGCTTCAGCCTAAGCTAAATGTGGCTGTGTCTTACAAAACTGCTGTAACAGCATGGGGAGAGAGAATGAACCCACTAATGCTGTTAGGAAAGACAGTTTTCTGGATGTGCTGTTGTGTATTGCATTAGCTAAGTATGATAAAGTCCCAAACTGATCACTGTGGTTAAGTCTACTTTTCATGTTGCTCTGAGGAAAGAGTGGAGTTTTCTTCTTGTCTGAAGAACTCTGCTTGATTTTTAAGGTAGCAATGTTTCTTTCCAAGTAACTAGTATTAAGCTTTCAGTTGAAACTTGTTTATCTCCTAGTTTTAATGTGTTTTTTAAGGTTCTTCCACATGTTTGTGGCTTATGTTAGTCCTGTCTGTATAATACTGAACATTAATATGGTGTTCTTCCTCAGTGAACTTCCAGAAAACAAGTATATTATAGACCTGAGTCCGCAAAGCCTCAGTGCATGCTAAGCATTGTGTAAGGTAACAGCATGGTAATGGCACACTAAGGAAATGCACAAGTACAATCTGTGTTTACAGAAGATGTTTCACAAAGAGGTAAAGAGACCTCATTTTTTTCACCTGAAGTTATGAATAACATCTTAACTAAAGCTGGTGAGTCAGCTTTGTAATGAAGTCACCCAGCAGTGCCGTAACTGCATAAGAACTATGATTGTTTTGAATTAGTTTGTACTTTGACATGTTTCCTGTTCAACTTCACAGGGTAATTGTTAGAATGGTCAGCCACAGGTTAAGAACGTGATATTACATCTTAATTCCTTTTCTGAAGACTGATCTACTGTGGTTGAATACGAGCAAGCACTGTGCCCAGGTGGTTAAGAATGCCAATGGCATCCCAGCTTGCATCCAGCCAGCAGGAGCAGGGAGGTGACTGTCCCTCTGTGTTTGGTGCTGGTGGGGCAAACCTGGGGTGCTGTGTTCTGGGTCCCTCACTACAAGAAAAGACAGTGAGGCCCTGGAGCGTGTCTAGAGAGGGGTACTGGGTCTGTGAAATGTCTTATGAGGAGTGGCTGGGGGAACTGGGAGCCTGGGGGTGTGGTTATTGGACACGGTGGTGGTGAGTTGGCTCTTGAACTAGATGACCTTCCAGGCCTTTTCCAATCTTACTGCTCCTATAATTGCTCTGTAAATACTCAGCTAAATAATTCTGCTGATCTTTAGAAGAAATCACATACTTATAATCAAAGCTTAAAACAAAACCCATGGATTTTTAAATTCAGTTAGACAAAAAAATCTACTTACCGACTATGAAAAAGATGTTTGATTTCTTCAAGTCTTCTGAAAAATCTAAGATAAAAAAAAAAAGAAGTCGTCGTAATGGCAACATCTACTCCTATCAGTCTTGCTGACTTTCCACATAGCAAAGTCATCTATTTTTTCAAACCAGATTTGCTTTCTGCTGTGCACTGCAGAAGAACAGTCACCCTGTTCATTGATCTCCCACCCTTGTAGCTGTCACTGAAGATATGATTTAAAAAACAAAACAAAAAACTTCACTTGAAAGCTAGAGCTTGCATATATACATCATCTTAAAAAATAAAAAAAAAATGAGCACATGCACCTTGATGTAATGATTTGCCTCCCAACACATTTCATCTTTCTTTGAATATATAATTAGATCACAGCTGGTACAGAAATTGGTCCACAACCCATTCAGATGTTATTTGGTGTACTACATCAGAGAGATAGCATTAAATTCCCCTGAATCTCAAATTCCGCTGAATAATAATAATCTCATTTGAAATCCAGGCGTCTGTTATTTTAGTTCCTACCAGAATTCTGGTGCTACAGCGCTACCTTTTGCTTAAATTGCTGGGTGTCTTGGTTTATTTTCTGGCCAGCTCCCAGTCACTACCCTGTTTATACCATGGTAGAGGGTGGTCCTGCACCATGCAAGTCTGCTAGAAGTTTATATAAAGATCTTTGAGTTAACTACTTGCACCACACACTCATTTACCTCACTTAGTTTTGTTTGTTATGTTGCACAGAAGCATCTACATCTCTTGTTATGTACTGTTAAATTTAAAAGGTTTAAAAGGTAAATAAACTCACCTCCCGTGCTTTCATAACCAGAAAAACTTGACTGATCCTCCTCCTGTTAATTAAGCAATTAACAAATTGAAATGGATTTTTCTTGCAGAGTAGCTTGCATTTCTTCTTCTATTTACGTATCTCTATGTCTGTCTGCTCCATTTTCTAACCTATGAGCCTTAATCTATGTCGAGACATGGTTTACAATGTCACAGGAATGCTGTTTGAGGCTGTAGAATGTGAACCTGGAGAACCCAAGGCAAATGGAGAATTCACTGGCCCCTATTTTTTTTTTTGTAAGGAACACCTTTATGTTTTCCAGTTGTGCAGTTCCAGTCTATCATGTAAGCAGCCCAGGTGCATGCTGGATTGGTTTTGAAGCGTGGTATGATAAGCTATAAGTGATGCAAAGGCAACACTGGAGCAGCGGTGGAAGTGAACTACAATGAAAAGACAATTTTGTCTTTGGTCTGAAACAGTTTGAATTTGTTGACCTTCAGAATACACTGCAAGATGCAACTTGTTACAAAGGCTGCTGAACTACAAAGGGGAATCAGGCCAGGAGATGAGGAAATGGAGAACTTGGTATGTTGTCTTTTTTTTTTTTTCTGAATGCTTGATCATTTGGAATTATTTTGCCATGTACTGTATATGTAACCACTGAAGGATTATGGATACTGACCAGCAAGAGAGTCAGAGCAGGAATTGTTTGCTGTTCTTATTTATAAGAACTATATACATATATGCAGGACATAGGCTGGGTTATGTAATGTCAATACATTTGCATCATCACTGCCATAATATAGTCCATAAAATAATCATAACCTTGACAATAACATGCATATCCTACATGATTGGTGTCTAATATCAGCACAGTACACATGATGCTGGTTCTCTCAAAATTAAACATATTAAGAGTGGCCAAGGTTATGTCCAACACTAGCATAGAGTTAACAAGCTGTAGTCATTTGGCGTCCTGCTTCACTATGGTGTCAGAAATAGCCGCCATCAGAAGCATGTATTGCTGCATGAACAGATTAAGTGGAATGAGCAGTGTGGTGACCAGAAGGGGCAAACTGCTGGCTGCTCTAATTCGTGCTGCTCTTGTGGATTTCTCCCTGTCTTCCCATTATCACTGAAACACAAGCACTCTTCATTAGGCTGAAGAGCCGTTACATTGACCACATAGAACACTTTCATTTTGAGATTCTCACAGCCTATTACACTGCAGCAGAACTTAATACTTTAGACCTTGCAGAGGACATATTACATACAGAAAGCCTGGTTTGAGATTCAGCCTTTTATCATGCCTTTGAAGTTTATGAATGCAAATAGTTTTAAGCACAAAGTTTAAAGTTTCTTTAAAAAAATCAAGATTGCAGTCGCAAGTTTACCCTACAATCAAATGAACGAGGCAGTACTCCTTGCAAATAATGCAGTTTCAAATAATATATTTTGTTCTACACTATAATTGCAGAGTGGAACTGCCTTAGTAACCCCACCGCGCTGCTCAGAGCAGCAGGTGATAATAAAGGTCTGTTTAAGCCAGGAACAGATCTCATTTTGTAGAGCTGAAATATGTAGGAACTAGAGATAGAGGTGAAACTAAATAAACTTTCAGCTATTTTAATGTTATTTGACCAGCCTTATTTGTTTGAATAGACCAAGAGGTTAACTAGCCAACCAGCCATGTTCTCATACAGAATAAATTCTATGAAAGGTCAAAAAAAAGTGAATTGTAATTACAACTCAAAGTGAGGTAAACAAGAATATCAATGAACTATATTTATATCAGTTCCTGCTCGTTTTTCAAGTACAGAAATACTTTTTATGAAAGAATTCATTTTATCCCTGTTTGTTTTTTTTTCCAAAGGGCCTTCCAGTACTTGAAGGGAGCATATCAACAGGAGGGGGGATGGTTGTTTATGAGGGTGGAAGTGATAGGACAATGGGGGAGTGGTTTTAAACTGAGACAGGGGAGCTTTAAGTTGGATATTAGGAAGAAGTTTTTCACAC
>PPHD01020384.1:0-13673 GCA_002909625.1 Bambusicola thoracicus
CCAACACCCCCAGGTCCCTTTCCTCTTCACAGTCGTCCAGCCACTCAAGCCCAGGCCTATAGCCCTGCATGGGGTTATTGTGGCCAAAGTGCAGGACCTTGCAGTTGGCCTTGTTGAACCTCATCTCATTCACCTCAGCCCAGTGATCCAGCTTATCTAGATCCTTCTGAAGTGTCTCCCTACCATCAGGCAGATCAACACCAACTTCCAACTTGGTGTCATCTGTAAACTTACTGAGGGTACACTCAATCCCCTCATCTAGGTCATCAATAAAGATATTAAATAAGATGGGCCACAGTACCAACCCCTAGGGGACACCACTTGTAACAGGCCACCAGCTGGACTTAACTCGATTAACCACAACCCGTTGTGCACAGCCCTCTAGCGAGTTCCTTACCCAAAGAAGGGTATGCCAGTCCAGGCCACAGGTAGCCTGTTGCCCCAGGAGAATACTGTGAGAGACCATGTCAAAGACTTTGCTGAAGTCTAGGTAGACTACATCAACAGTCCTTCTCTTGTCTACCAGTCTGGCCACACAGTCGTAGAAGATGATGAGGTTGGTCAAGCATGTTCTGCCTTTCATGAAGCCATGCTGGCTGGGCCTGATGGCCTGGATGCTGTGCACATGCCATGTGATGTCACCCATGATGACTTGCTCCATAACTTTCCCTGGTATTGAGGTCAGGCTGACAGGTCTGTAGTTCCCCAGATCCTCCTTACGGCCCTTCTCGTAGATGGGAGTCACACTGGCAAGCCTCCAATCCTCTGGGACCTCTCCAGATAACCAGGAGTGCTGGTAGATGGAGGAGAGCAGCCTGGCAGTCACCCCCACCAGCTCCCTCAGCAACCTGGGGTGGAGCCCATCCGGTCCCTTAGACATGTGGCAGTCCAGATGGAGGAGGAGCTCTCTAACTGTCTCCACCTGAATCACTAGGGGTGTATTCTGCATAGCATCCCAGACTTCTAGATCAGGGAATAAAGTGCCCTGATGATAACTGATCTGCCTATTAAAGGCAGATGTAAAGAAGACGTTGAAGACTTCAGCCTTCTGCTTATCCTCAGTGGTCACATTCCCCACTGCATCAAGTAAAGGATGAAAATTCTCCTTGGTTCTTCTCTTATCACTGATATATTTGTAAAAGGATTTCTTATTCTCTTTTACTGCTGTGGCCAGTCTGAGTTCAAGTTGGCTTCCTAACTTCCTCCCTGCATACCTTAGCAACTTCCTTGTATCTCCCCAAGTAGCCTGTCCCTTCTTCCAGAGGACATGGACTCTCTTTTTCTTCTGGAGTCTCAACAGCAGTTCCTGGTTCATCCACACTGGTCTTCTTCCCCTACAGCTCACCTTACAGAATTCAGGAACAGCCTGTTCTTGTGCCTTTAAGATTTCCATCTTGAGGAGAGATGTGTTTATCCACATAAACCATGTAGTCCAAACACAGTTAGGCTGTTGGGACCAGCCATGCTAACTCAGCTGGTCTTGCTCACAGAACTGCTTTGTTAAACATGCACGTCAGAGAACGTAAGTGAGCTAAGCACTGTGAAGTGCAGATGTGGCTGTGCTGAGGAGCATCAGGCATCAGCCCCTAGAAGACAAGGTTTTTCAAAGTGAATCCCTATGAAGATGCAACAAGAGATATACATATTCTTACATAAGTGTCCTATAATCTTTCAATAGTCAAATTTACTTTTAATTTTTTAAATATCTTCAGGTAAATTATGCTAATGTTAGACTTTCATGGAGTAAATTAACTCTGATATCAAAGAAAAAAACACTGAATGCATGTATGCTGTTCAGTACAGGGTTTTGCTTCAAATAAAGGTTGTGTTTTTTACTTTCCCTATTTGTGCTTTAAAGTAAACCTTTCAAAGTAGTTTGCTTCAGTTATAAAACTATGATTATGATATGGTTATCTATGGTAGTGTTGAAAATCTATGGTAATCTTTCTCCTACTGAGAAAGACAAGTCAACAAAATTATTGAACTAAATGTAGCATATAATACTTAATTTCTCATTATTTTCATACCATCAAAGTTTTACTTGAAAAGGGCGATACTGAAAGTGACAAGTATAAAATGCCTAATGAGAGAAAAGAGTTCATCTGTCCTACAAGTATGCAGATCATTCACATGCTGCAGAGAACTTACAAAATATGTCAGTACAGGTTAAATGAAAATGACTGATAATATAGACGCTAATTATTGAAGATCTTTAAGACTGATAATGCTAGATGTGCTTATTGTTTTTAACACTAGATCATTAATCTTGTTCAGAGTTAAATCTGGTGAGAAAAAGAAATCTATATAATGATAAATTGAATTACATCTAAATAAACCTAGGTTTTTATGTTACACACTCTTTCTTGGATTATTAGCCTGGTCATCCTGATAGGTCTTTGAAAAAAAAGTTGTTACTTCAAAGATAACCATTTTTGCTTCTGCCATGTGGTTGTAAGCATTTGAAAAATCTATTTTGCTTTCAGTGAAATTGGCAGGGCTTGCTGTAAATCTTACCATATTCTTTAGCTGTCTTTTAATCATAAATGCAACAACAGCAAAGTATGTTAGTGCCAATTAGCTGAAAATGGCTTGACGTTGACAAAACTTCTACTTGTACTAATTGCTAAAAATATGCACATTATATGCAATCTGTTGGCATAAAACATTCACTGAGAGAATGAAAAATGATCTGCTTATTCTTTTTCACTTTCTTTTTGAAGACCAGTACATAGTAGTTGGTTTCCCTTAGATTCCTATTACAACTTTTGATTTCATACTATTACTACTTTAACATAAATAAACCTTTTCACAGCTGCACCTCTGGCTCCTCCAACTAAGTACCATTTCAACACCTTGTTATTTAATTTTGCAAATAAACTACAAACAGAAGAGTTTATATTGATGATTTACTGCATTAAATGAGTATCCGGGTTAGCTTTTCAGGTGTTTACTTTAAGACAGAAAGAGAAAATTGATCAATCATGTTTCCAGAACAGATATGACTGATGTGACTAGCTAAACCAAACTGTAATTGTATTCTTGCTCTGTACTTTTTCACAGCCTTTTGAAAGAAAGTGGATGTCTAGAGTGTACTGTGCCATACTCCAAATTAGCTGTCAGGCGCTTGCACTAAGTAGAGCTCTCTAACTAGTAGAGAGCCCATTCTGATATCACCACAACTGAACCACAAGTATTTCATAGTTATGTACTGAGATACAATAGTTTTAAAGAAACATAAGTGGAGAAATGGGTACAAAACTGCTCCCATGGGAAAATCTGAAGAGATGGACTTTTCCATAGAAATAAGAATTGTGCTGAGTGTTTTAATATTATTGTCAAGAGCTCCATAAAGTAATGCAGAATTCATTTGTAAATCATACCAGGGTATAGAGAATACACAACCTAGAATGATACAACAACAATTCTGTCGGACCATTAATTCCCATAAATATAGATATACATATTCATTTTAGTAAAGGCTAAGTCGCAGTCAAGCAAATACTAGGGTATAACTGGGATATAGTTCACTGTTCAGAAACACACTGTGATTACACTACAAGAAATGCACATTTTGTTTTTTCAAGATACTTACAAACATAAAGCAGACAGAAGAAATAAGGTAGATGAACACTGGAGGCGAATCTGAAGCAAAACTTGAGTCATTTGCTACCTCCAAAAGTGAGGAAAATCACTAGCCTATCAGGAAACTACAAACTCAGTTGTGTGCAGGACTCAGTTGTGAGCATGCCTGATTCCAAATAAAATGATGGGTCGAATAAAATCTATTCCAGGTAGTAGCTGGGGAAGTCTCTTATGCTTGTGTTGTTCCAGTTCCCAGGTTATTAAGAATTTTGATACTCTGTGCTGTTCTGAAAGTGAATAGTCAATGTATTTCCATATCTGTACAACAAAATGAAGAAGCCACCACTCACATCCTAAACATCCCATACATCCTAAACAGATGTATTGATAGGGAATGTGTTTTTGTAATTCAGAATCTTCTTAGTCTTGGTTTTGGTCAGAGACAGTTTAAAATCCCATGAACTACCCCATGAACTACTACTGTGTGACCATGAGAAAGATAATATATATATATAAGATAACGATTGGCAGGAATACGCAGGGACTTACACCAAAAGTCTTTTGTAGATATATATATTAGAATAATGGAGTATTCATTTTGTTAAAAATAACGTTTGGCTGTTTTTGTTTGTTTGTTTGTTTCCTTTTGTTGGGGTTTTTTGGTGCATTTTTCCCCTTTTCATTATGTGAAAAGCTATCACGTTGTAAAAGCTATATTTACTGAGTGTACTGTAAACTGCATATGCACACGTACCTAATATATGTATGCAGCCTCCATGTAACTCAAAGTATCTAAAAGCTTTTTCCGAAGATTGTCTTTAATATAACCCCGAGAGACTGGAAAGTACTATTCTACATTCTAAACTATATAGGGCTGAAGGAAAGAAAGGCCAAAGGCTCCTCCACAGGAAAAAAAAATAAAAAAATTACAATAGCAGCTACCTTAGAGTATCTCTTTGTGTTTCTGTCTGTTAACACTCCTTTGCAACTGAACAAAACAGGCTTTACCTTGAGCATCACTGTGTTAATATACTCAGTCTAGTATACATTGTCTGTCTCACTCTGCAAAACTTCCCAGAAGATCAGATGCCATATCTGGGAGAGGGTAAGTCCACAAGACTGAAACTTCCAGAACAAGTAAAAATGTTTCCAGAAAGACTCTCTTGGCATAACCTACAGATAATTTTAAATGTATTTGGATCAAGAAGAGAAGAACATATACATACAGGATTAACATGTCGGTGTAAAAACTATTTACCAGTAAAAATGAAAGTAAAATTCTCATTAAACAAGCCTAGTTGTAATTCTGCACCCCAGATCAAGAAAGCATTGAAATGTATCCTTTCTGGACAGTACATCATTGATCTTATTATTTGCTGATTGATACATGTGTTTAGTGAATAAGGAATGTGAATGCTTACAGCTTGCATTCACCTTCTATTATTTTTTTTTTCTTAATACTTACATGACTATTTACAATATTATCATGAAAATCATTGTAAATATGTTTAGAATGTGTATTTTTTGAGTTACTGCAATGCTTATAAGATCAAGGCTAGATATTTCTTACTTGAAGATTCCAATTTTGGGTAACAGAACAAAGTATTTCTGATGAGAATAATACTTCCTTCAGGAATGGAGGAAGCTACCATCTATGCATTTCCATGCTATAGAAATTCTAGGTGAAAAATAGATGTTTACAGGGATTTTTTGAAAGTATCGTTACAGAAAACAGATACATGATCATAAATGCATTGAGAGACAAAAAAAATGAAACTCAGGGCCTAGCACCAGAACGAACGTAAGATGGCTCAAATCACATAACTATAAAAGATAATATTAGGAGACTTCTATGCCTACATATTTCTGCAGATATATTCAACATATAACTAGAAAGATCAGTATGCAGCAGAACTCAAGTTCTGCAACCTTGGATAGAGGATACAAAAGTGAAAGTCATCTTAGTAAAGATTTAAGGTTCTAACTCGAGAATGAAGAAAAGGTAGAGACAAAAAGTAAGGAAATGTTTGTTAATTAAAAAAAAGTAGGAACAGAAGGGTGAAAATATTTTCAGATCCCATACACTTGCTATTTTATTCTCTGGTTTCATGAAAGTATCTGAATAAACATGTAATTTTTGATTTCTCCATTATTTGAGCAGTGTAAACATGAGAAGCATTGTACGTGAGAAGCAAGTTGTCCTATATTTAAATATTTCTATAAATTTGACAGAAAAAAAACTTAAGGAAAATGTATGTTCTCATTGGACAGTGATGAATTCTTAAATTTCACATGTATGCATGTGTGTATTCTACTGTGTGTGTTCCAAGAGCTACAGGGCTTAAACTACAGCTGATTTACAGTATAAAAATATGTTTTGTTCTTTTGTTACAATCATGGTATAGCTAAATGTGTTCCTTTTTCCTCCACTGAAATACATATGCTTCACTGTGTTAATTAAGGTCCTAGAGAAAATAACCCAAAGACTTCACAAGGTGATTTCACCTGTAGTCCTCTAATCTTGGACTTTAAAATTCACATTCTATTTTAGCTACTTTTTTGATGTTATGTTCAAAAAATTTCATAATCTAAATCTTAAAGCAAATTCAGTGAGGAGTTATCATTCACTTACTGAATCTTTCCACCATACTCAGAGTTACAATACTTTTTCTTTTTCATCCCACACTTTAAGAAATTCATGTTTATAACTGTTCCACTTAAAAATACATTGAACTGACATCTAACTAAATTGTTCTCTACAGTGAACATACTGACTTGCTTGTAATTCTTTACATTAATTCCAGAATAGTAATTACCTTTCAGTTTTTCATGAAAGTAGATGATTGTTACATGTCATGATTCAGTATCAGTGGCAGATAACCTACCAGAAGACTGCAGATTACTGAGTTTTCATCTAACTGTGGAATATTATCCACAAGCTACAAAATAATGGCATCCACTGACATTCACTGACACTTACTGAACATTTATGAGAATCAAACAGGGGATGTGAGCACAGTGAGGCAGTGGGTGGTGCATTTCAGCAGTGGTGGCAGCAGGTCACCTCCTCTGATGCAGATATTTACAAGCGTAACATGCAGGCTCCTGTTCATTGTTGGTGAAAATGCATAGCTCATGGTGATGACTGTTGAAAAAAAGAATGTTTTGTAGCTCAGAATTTACTCAATCAAATAGTGTTATTGTGCACTTTGTAGCTGTTATAATTTCCATGGAAACAAATAGGAGGCATTATTTTGAAGGAACCTATATATATAAAACTATGTTTGCATCATGTAAATTGTTTTCTCAGTTGTTTTTTTTTTTTTTTTCCCCGTGAAATAAGTGAATAGGATCTATTCTTGTATACAACAAATATAGGAAACAAATGTCCATACAAATTAGATTGTATAATTGAGTCACTTCTCCATAGAAAGACAATAATATCTTCTACGTGAGATATCTATAAGCTATAAACAAAATGTCTTCCACCTAATTAAGATTTTTTTTTATCTAATACTATACTAATTAGAGGTGTTCTACTTACCTTGTTTCCACTGGGTCAATAGTAGCAATTAGAACAGATAGAATGCAGTGAATTAAGTCCTGAAGGATGTTATTTCTGGGCAAATAGGAAGCACATCTTATATATAAATAAAATTCATACTTTTTTGTTAGCATAATTGAAATCTTGAGAGTCTAATCATTATTAATCCAGGTCTATCTGTTACAGAAAAAGAAATAAGAATTCAGTGTTCTACACATACATTTAATTTCTAACCCATCTCCTGGCATTCTGCTCACCCTTTCCCTGTACGTCTACGCCAAATATTTACCTTCATGTAAGTTAGATATTGTTCCTCTTTTCTCTTAATTATCTATAAAGGCATTTCTGTCCAGCTTCAGACCTCCATTTCTTTATCTGACCATGGGTACTGTTGTTCCTAGCCATGGTGTCTCCAGTACTAAACCTGTGACTCATCTATTATCATCCTCTGCCTGTACACTTCACTACATCCTATGTCTCAGCTTCTCAGGGTTTCTGCCATCATACTAGGACTGTATTTCTCTTCATCATTGTCTTAGAGATATAAATATTTAGTTCTACGTGGAATAACTTTTTATTACCATGTACTACTTTTCCGAAGCTAACTCAAGGGTTTTGTTTTTTTTTTTTTTTGTATTTTGAAGTAGAAAAATAATTTCGAATTGACACGGTTTCATTTTAATTTGATTTAGTAAATGAAAACTTTCTTCCTTTAACATCATCTATGGTTTTTATCAGTTATTCATTAATGACATGTATATTCCATCAATAAATCTCAGCCAAGCACGTTCAATTCTTACATACTACTATTCTCAAAATAACAGTTTGTGGGAGCAATGAATAAAGCTCAGAAGAAATCATGTTTTTTTTGCTTCACAGTAGTATTTCATGTATCTACAGTTCTCAAAACAATAAAAATGAGAACATAGTAATTTTGACGCTGGTTGTGCTAAAATGTATATGAGCTGCAAGAACTATGCTTATGCAGATGTTGGTGCCATTATATACTACGGTACTATGTTCTTCCTTGTCAATATGATCTTCTTGTTCTTTAAATTGTCTACAGAAATTATGACTTTAGAGATTTCTGGAGAACTGAGATATGGTTATGTCTCAGTTACATCTAACAAAAATTAATTTAGTTCATCAGTGAAGTCTGTTTTTTTCAGTGCAGCTTCCTGGGTCATTTTTGTCAACTATTTTCTTTTTTTTTCTGGTTTGTTAAAATAAGTATAGGAGTCTTTTCTTTCTGTTCCATTTAAGTAGAGCAGTGCAATATGAAGTATTATAGTCTCTCACAGTCTTGATAGCTGTACAATTATCCATTTAGTTCTGCGTTACTCTTGGCAGCTTTGGATTTTTACTGTCCCCTTTTTCAGTTTCAGCTAGCACATTCAGAGTTCTGTAAACACTGATGTTATTTGGTATTTCATTTTAGGCTTTCTGCTGTTTCCTGTACTATCATAAATCCAGTGAAAGTTGCTTTACACTAATCTTTCACCATCTGCAGAACTCTGTTAGTGGGTTTGAATAATGGCAAGATTTTATTTTATTTTTTTAACCCCTACATTATATTTTAAGAGATAAACTCTCTATTCTTACCTTTTAACTTGTTAACAGGAAAAGCCATGGCTCTCAATAGGTAAACAACCAATGCATTCTTCTTCTCTAAACTAACCTTACTTTAATTGTATTTACCATAATACTCACTGAGGACCTTTCAGTTTTCTTTGTTTCACTGCAGCTAGTCTATAGAAGGCAGTTTGATTTAACACTTCAGTGTTAGATACACATTAAGTAAATTAAAAATATATTTGGATGAAAAATCACTATTCTTCCTCCTTGATATCTTGGATTTTCTTATTCTGACAAAAACAAGTGAATACTTCTTTGTCCTGCAGACAAGAATAAGCTTTGCCCTGCAGCTGAATAAGCTGCAGACTAGAGAGGGATAAATTCTTTTGTTTTCATGATTCATTAGCAAAACTGGCAGCCTCAATCATTCTCATGCATTTTTTTAATTGGTAAGATACCCCCATTTTAATTAGCATATGCATAATAACATTAATCCATATGTCTCCTGCTCTTCAGCTTATTTGGTTAGAAGCAAAGCATTATTCTATATTTCTGTCTTGATGGTCCCTCTACTCCTGAACAGTTTTATCACTCATCAACTCATCTAAAATTCCCTGAAGATTATTCCTTACTGAATTTTTTTGTATTAATTCTACAGCTTCATTCCAGTAGATATACTTAAACAGAGGAAGAGATGGCTTTAATGATATCTGCCAACCTTATGTAAGATTCTGTTTTTATAGCAAGAAACAATAGCGTGTGGCAATTTACAGCAACATTTGAGTCTTTGCTGCAAGATCCTCAGAAGAAAAAAAGACACAAAGGGCACAAAAGTTAAAAAAAAATGGAAGAATCTGATTGTCTTTCCTTTTGAACAAAAAAAGGACAGTGAGTGAGAATTTTTTTGAACGTGCAAGAAACATAACCATTTCAAGATTTTAAAAATAAACATTGTAGAAAACAGAAGATATTCTGTCTAAAGGAAAAAAAAAAACAGCAACCAAACTTCAACACACATGGTTCTCCTTTCAGGACAAGGTATTGATTGCTACTGACTGAAAGGGTTTATTAATTTTGTGTGGAGTACAGTAATGGCAGAATTTCATAGGCTAGTATTTGTTCCTAGAACACCATAGAGTCTATGGCAAAGCCAATTGTGTTTCACATCATTCTCACACTTCATGTTGCTCTAGAATAAAAATAGGGTAATGAAAGAAGGAAACACAGTAGTCTAGAGGAGGTATGGATACACAGTTCAGCTAGTGAAGAATGGAAATAGTCCTGTGTATTCTCTGTAGATTTTACAACAAAAATGTTTGCAATTAATAATAATAATAATAATCTGAGGGGAAGTAGAAAGATTGTATATTGTTAAGACAACTACATTCCTAGTATTAAGAAATGTGTACTCATATAGTTGATTCAGGATGCTGAGTGTTGCATTTGGTATCATCCTGGGCATCTGTTCTTGTTGCAGAGAGGCAACATAAACAGCAGATGAGCTTAAATGGAAATAAATACTCTGAAGTTAGGTAGAAAAGACAAATGCAACAAAAAGTGTCACAAAAATAGGTGAAAAATGTATGTCTATAATAAAAGGAACAGAACCTTTCAAATTAACATTACTAATATTCTATTCCAATTTTAGGGAACAGTGTATTGTACAGATTGGTCTATTGTATTAAAAGCAGTCTAAATTACTGCCTTTTAAAAGATATTAGATGGTGATTGGGTAATATAAATTATACTAAAAATCTCAAGAGTTTCCACTTCCCCTAACTAATATGAAGACAACTGGATAACTCTGAGTTGTCCAGTGGCAATAACACAAGAAAAGAAAGCCTAATCTTATACACTATAAAAGTACCAATCAATTACAAAAAGAAGCAAGGTGGAGAGAATGGGAAAAGGTTTGGGAGTTAAGGGGTAAGAGGAAGCTGAAATGTCAGATCAAGGATCTTTAGGTTTAGCATGCAATGCAAAATTTTACTACTGGTAAAAACTACTGGATAATAAAATAACATCACATAAAGTCTTATACAGAAAGTATCAAAGAGGTTTATTTAGTACCAATTTAAAGATGTATTTTTCTTTGATGTTTCTGTGCCATGGCAGAGAACAGAGAAAAAAAGTAATGTGATCATTTCACCAGTTTAATATTAGATCAGAGGACTCTTTTGTCAATAATGGGAGGATTCGTTCAGGCAGAAGTAAGATATCAGAAACACTTGTACTGGTTGATGCATAAGAAGGGGCAGCTGGCATTAAAAAAAAAAAAAAAAAAAAAAAAAAAGAGCATGAACAGACATTTAATGTGATCATGTGTCCATTTTTCAGTTGTTTTAGTACTGGGTTTTTGTTTTGTTTTTGTAGCACAAAGCAGTTTAGTGAGGTTACATAGTTAAATAAATTGGTAGGAGGAAATCCCTTCCAAAGCTTAAGCATGCCTACTTGATTTGAAGACGTGAAACAGAGATGTCAGGAGTGTCTGTTTTATCCACACTCATTCTAAGACACAATCTGACACGAAGAAAGCATTGTAATGTATTGCAATATTTTGCACATTTAATTTTACAGCATGTTTGGGAGATGAAATTTAGCTGGATTCCAAGCTTAAATGTAGTAACTGTCATTTGAGAAAGATTCTAGAAAAGTCCAATTTGTTACTGCTCACAGTAGCAAATGAAGTGAAAGTTTTAGTGGTGAGACCAAGGTTTCCCAATGGAATCCTGCATTTTCCAAGAGGACTTTCCCCTGGTGCTATAAACAGCCATGGTTAGAAGTGAGAGGTATTATCTATCTAGGCTGATGAAAGGTGGAGTGGGTATGTTTGTTGAGAATATTCTGGTCTTGCAGATAAGAGAATATGCCTGATCTTCCAGATAATGTCAGATTAAGCAGCTCTGAAGGAAACTAGAGTAACTTTGGCAGCTGCCTGTCCCAGCCCTGGATATTCCACATTCAATATTTTGTCTGAAAGAGCATGGATTAGAAGGATAATCTTTAAGTTATTGAGTCAGGGAACTGTTATAATGTTTGTGTCCAGGCATAGCAGTGTTGTTGAACTTAGTGAGACACGATCCTACGGAATAAACTGTCATGATTCTACAGTAGTTTGTGTTTGCAAGGCACATGAGCATGACAGATATCTTTACTTGGACTCCTTCTGGTCTCCATTTATTTGCAAATCTAATCTTCATCATGTTTAACCATCCAACTGTTACAAAGTACCACTGTCCTGTAGTACTCCAGAGGGATTGAAGGAAGCATGCGATTGTTACACTGTACAACCAAGGAGAAGCAGTGAGAACATCCTGTTAACGTGTGATAGCATTACGTTGCCATGGAAAAATGTACAGTTTGCTGTATCTGTCCATTATTTGACTGCTGTTGCTTTTGAGTTAGCATGCGTATTACTAATGTCTGAGGACTAGGGCGGGGTATCCTTGTACAATTTCTTTCTCAAACGAAATTCATTCCTTTTCTAAAGCTAACCCTTTTTGGAGTTTGCTTAAACATATCATCTGTCACCCTTAATGTAACTGTATGCCTTTTTTTATACTGGAAGGATATATAATGTATGGAATCAAAAAATAAAATTCTGGAAAAATATTCTATCATGTTTTGTACACCCTTCATAAGGTCAATAAGAATACAGATGCTGTGAAGTATTGGATGATCAATAAGCATACAGAGCAGTTAGGCTTAGTAATATCATCACGTTGGAAAAGATAATCATAAATAAATAAATAAAGTGCTCACCAGAATTGTAAACTCACAAGAAACTCCACAAGGAGCAACCTCCAGAGAGAGAGCCCTCCTCAGTGGCAGTCAGCCCTTAAATGGAGTCTAGAAGAGGTGGAGCCAGGCTCCACCCCTTCCAGTCACACAGGTGAAATGCCTTTACCTGTGCTCCTGTGGCTGACTCAGTGCTTGTTCAGGTGCTCAGTCAGAGGTTCAGGCTATGATTCAACAGTTCCCATACAATCTTACAATAAAATCAGAACTTAAAGTTCAGTTTTGTAGATTTCTTTTCATGTTTTTGCATTTGTTCCCATTTTAGTACTGCAAACTGGAACAAACTTGTTATGGAATACCATTATATCAAACAATAGTTATGGTATCAGTAGAAGTACTCTTCTTACACCCCTAATATATATTATGTTATTTTTACTACAACAAATACACTCTGACAAAAATGTGGGAAATTTGTTCCATCCATTGGTTTTCATAAGTATGTTCATTCTGTTGAATGCCGCCAATGTTACTGCATTAAACTTATATACTTGTTAGATGCTATATTGAAAAGATCTGAAAAATAAATGCGCAGGCTGTGTGCTGAATGCTCAGACAGATGTGCTAACTCTGATGCTCTTGCCTAAAATATGCTTCTTTCTACAATTCTTTTTCTGTCTGATGTACAAGGAAAAGTTCCATCTCTAGTAATAACGACAAAAAGAGTCTATTTTTGTTTCAGTTAATTGATTTAGTAATGAATATGAGAGGTGGGATAATGAAGTCAATGGGGCCCATTGCCAGGCATGACAGGGCTGTGGAGAGCTGGAGCTTGATACTGCTGTACTCTCCCTGAGGCATAGGTAGTTCTGAAAGGACTGAATGGGAACCAGGAGCCTGAGCAGGGTACACAGAGGCCCTTATGAAGGATAATTGGGGTTAGCTGGGTCTGATAACGACCTGAGAACACTGATATGCTGCAACAGAACATGCAATGAGAAATATTAAAATGTCGACGGTTTATGGGCTGGTCCGGCCCAGTTCCGTGACTAGTGGGGCGGAAAGGATTCTGCAGAATCCGCGCCTCCGGGAAGGGGAACCCAGGGGACCCCAGAACAATTAAAAACAGCGGCAACGATCTGAGGAGGAACAAACTAATTTACTAAATATACAAGATAACACACTATAATACAATATAAATCAAAAATAATTGAGAGAAAAATTGTCCGAAAGCCAA
>PPHD01020385.1:0-10481 GCA_002909625.1 Bambusicola thoracicus
GCTTGCTGTACTTTCCTCATCTTCACTGGCACACTCATAGCTTGTTCACACACAGCGGTTGCAGAGTTCTTGGTTGGTGCAGTAGCAGAATTCAGCAGAACGCAGCAAAATTAAGTGCAGAAGAATTATGTATTTGCTCTTTATCTACATCTCGTTCAGTCTTCCAGCAAAGGCCGCTCATGGCAGCTCAGGGGGAGCACTGCACACTGCTGCAGCAGTATTGTTCTCTGCATGCCTGTATCCAAGTCACCGCAGCTTCCCGTGACTCAGCTCAATGCCTGTTGCAGAGCTAATTCTTCTGCTCCCATTTCATCTTTCAGGGAAGATTGGTTGCAAGGCACACAGAGCTCTCAGATGAAAAACATTTTGGAAGTGCTTGATAATTACTGTTAAGAACTAAAAGCACTTTGACCATTAAAAACCTTTCACAATGGGAATTGCTTGTAGTCACTTCATTGCTTTATAGCTGTGTTCTGACAACTCTCAACTTTGGAGTCTGATGCTCAGAAACACGAGCATAATGTAAAGAACAAGCTCCTCTAATTGCTGAACTGCAATTATTTTTGCTTGCCGTGGTCATATAGCAGACTTCTGCATATTTATGTCACAGCATTGATTGGAAGCTAAATAATTAGAGGGCTCTCCCACGGCAGGTTGGGCCGGGCTTATTTGATCTACCTTTCAGTTGGTGTAATTGGATAGGGTTTATTTGTGGAGTCATTTATAGTCGTATTAGATTCATACACCTTCCCAAGAAACGTCTAGGTGCAGATGCACACTTGGGAAACACCAGCATGGGCTTTATACGTGTGTCTTGAATACTCTAATAACAACCTGGCAGCTGTTGTAGAAACCCCATGGCATTGTGTTGTGTGCCCTCCAGACCAGCAGGAGAACAGGCTGAGCCACGCTGGGCTGTTCTGCTTTCACACTTGTGCTGCCTCCTCACAAGGCCTGGCAGCTTTCCTGAGGATTCAGGGGTCCCGCTGACCTGCCTCATGCCTGGAAAGCCTGGGAGCAGTGCTTGCTGGTGGGGAGCTGCTAATGAAAAGCAAACGTGCCCGCACCTGGTAGCGCACAAGAATGGATGCAGCCCCTGGGAAGTGAAGGATTTCTTGATGCTGAAATCTCTCCTCTGGATTTTGGCAGGACTGGGTGCTCCAGCCGGGGCATGCCTGAGCTCACATCTTTTCAGAGAGCTCCTGTTGTGGTTAGCAGGAGAACACACTGTGCCTGTTGTGTACAGCTGTGTACAGCTGAGTGCCCTTCTGGTGCAGTTCCCTGGCTCACAGGAGCTGCTCTGCCCTGGCACAGCCCTCACTAGCCATGTCCCTGCCCTGCTCACTGCCATCGCCTGCCTACAGTCCCGATGGGGATGTCAGCCCTTGTGACAAACACTGCAAAGGGAGCTGAGGCCAGAGGAAGGAACAGAGCATTACTTGTGTGTGTTCATGGAGAGGGCACGCTGCAGACCCAGGAGATGGGTGCAGATGGAGGCTCCAATGAGGCAGGGCTCAGGCGTGCTGTGGTGGAGCAGCACACTCAGCAGGGGCCCATCTGGATAAGAAGTGTTCTCAGGAGGTTTCTGGGCGATGATGACAGCAGAGGTGGTTGTGTTGCCATGTTCTCAGGAGAGATATGCCTGGAAAATTGTGTTGTCAATGATTTCTTATTCGCCATCCCTGCTTCAGTTTGCTAGAGATCTGGGGATGTGTGTGTGTTCTGTGGTGCTCTGAAAGGTGATGTTCCTTCCTGCAAGGAGACGCTGACCCTTTGGCTCTTGTCCCATCACTGGTGGCCTCTTGGGGTCCTGTCAGAAAGAGCCAGGAGGCTCTTTCTCCCTCGCATGCTTTCCAGAAGCCACATTGTTCACACAGCCCCTTTCTGAGCCCGGGGAAGAGGAGCACAGCAATCAGTCTGAGGTCACCCCAGAGCAGCTTTTCAGGCACAAATGACGCAGCGGGAGGAGGAAGGCTCCCAACCATTGACACTATCCTGCTCTGGCTTCTACCGTGGCAGAGCTTGGGAGGCTCAAAGTATTGGTTGTACCAGTCCTGTCTGTCCCCCCAATGACCAAGGAGCTGCCCCCCAGCAGCCTGAGCACCATACTGCCTATGCAACTCATGTCGTCATGTCCCTGCCAGCCTTTGTGCCAGCTCCCCTGGGCACCTCTCATAGTCAAGACTCGTTTCCAGCAGCACTAAGAGAAGCTTAGGGACTTTGAGGTTTTCCAAACCCCTTCAATTAACTCCTGGCTCACAGGATGTGCAGAATTTGCCTGAATTTATGACCCATTTTTCCTTTAAATGCATGATGATTATTTTTTTTCCGAGGATGATTCAATTTCTTAATGTTTTCTAGCTAAAGGGCATCCTGTGCTTTGATACAGGGCTGGGTTCTAAGAGCAATGCTGGCACCGGGAGCACCATCGCCTCTCGGGATGCTGCAGTTTCCCCAAAGGTCTCCAGGGCAGAGCAGGCACCAGAAGCATTGTTCAGCTGAACTTCAGACCTCTCATGGCTTTAGAAAGAGGTGACAGAATTGTCACTGGTCTTGGTTTGCAATGCCAATGTTTACGTGGGCATGCTACTAAAAAGGTGCTGTGACTGCACGCCAGTATTTAGAGGTTAGGGTCACAGCCATTCCGGAATTGCCATCAGCTCATGTGCTTGGCACGTTCTGTTTTTATAGCAACTTTCCAGTCGTATAAATACAAAATCATCTTTTTCTTTCTTTCTTTCTTTCTTTTTACCCTGTGTGCCTTTTAAACAATCTTAAAGCTGCCAAATTTGCTTTATGTGATTCTGAAAGAGCAGGCTGCCTCTGGCTGAGACCACGCATGCCAAGCAACGCATCTGTGTAGGCTGCTCCGATGTTTGTGCAGCATTTGCGGTGCCCTACATGAAAGGCTCCACACAAGTGCAAAGTCCCCTTACTTTTATTGTTGCTACTTTTGTCTGACTCTCAAAATGAGGTGAGGACTGGGCTGACACTTTCAATCTGGTGATGGCAGCACATAGCGGTGTGGGCTGGAGGCAGGGAGCAGACCGACATCCCGAGAGGCAGGAAAGCGCGAGCGGTTCCAAGTCTGCTCACTGGGGGTTTGAGGATGGTGTCTGCCTTCCAAAATCCAGCCTGCAGTGCAGTCAGGGCACGTGTCAGCCAGCAGCCCAGCCAGGCCTTGCCACCCTGCATGGCTGGGATGGGACAGGATGGGATGAGCAGGGAAGCATTCAGGGTATGGCACATCCCACTGCTCCGCAGCTGCATGTGGGAGCTTCAGATGCTTCACAGAAGCAGTTGCTAGCTGACGTGGATGGCACTTTCCTCTCCTTGTATATCATGGGTATGAAGGCTTCTCTTGCAGACTGAACCCTGGGAGCCATCACCAAAGCACTGCTTGTATCAAGGTCCAGGTGGCACTGCTTGTACTGAGGTCCAGGTAGCAAGCCCTGAAGCCCAAGCACAATGGTGCACACCAGCGGTGACGTTGGTTGGCTGCAATGGGCCTGTGATGCTCTGCCTTGCCCTGCCCTAACCAATTGCTCTCAGAGTTCAGTGCTGCAGGAAAGCCACTTCAAAGCCTGTCCCTGGGATGGGTTTCTGCAGCATGAAGGGGCCGAGCTGGAACCCATGCCTTCTTCCTCCTAGCTGTGACCTGGCCTCCATCCAGCCTTTCCAAGTGCGGACGTGTGCCAAGAAAGGTGGTCAGAGTAAAAGATGTTTCTTGAGGGCCCTGAGTGTTAGTTTGGCACCTCCACACAGAAAGGCCCCAGTTTTCTGCAGGTAGGGGAAGGTCCTGACCTGCACCCCCTGCCTGGGCAGCTCCTCACCCAGACCAGCACCCAGTGCCGGTGATGATGCTGGGCCTGTGCTGAACGCTATAGGCTCATACTCAGGATGTTGCTTGTGATTTTGTACAACAGGTTGAAGCCCCAGAAGAGACCAGGCAGTGGTGCTTCCCAGCCGTGTGAGAACATCGTGGTTGCCTACTACTTCTGTGGAGAGCCCATCCCGTACCGCACCCTCGTCAAAGGGCGCGTGGTGACACTGGGACAGTTCAAAGAGCTGCTGACCAAGAAAGGGAACTACAGGTAAGGGCTGCTTGCCACGTGCAGTGTGGTGCCAGCAGACTGTCAGCACCCCCTGGCAGGTGCCACCACCAGGATGCAGCCATGTAGCTCCTGTCAAGGCAAAGGAGGTACGTCAGGGGAGCTCCTGGGGTTCTCAGCAGCCTTACAGGGTTATGGCAGCACAGCAAAGGCGTCTGATTGCCAGGGGACGTTCCTTTCACTTAGAAAAGTAAGTCCCAAAGTGAGCCAGGAAGGTACTTTTTAAATAAGGGTAGAACTCATACTTGCATCTGTAATCCTGCCTCATGGAGGCGGGCTTACGTTTGGGTTTGACTGGGAGGGTCTGGCTGTTGAAGAGGCAGGTTATGAGGACGTGGGAGATTGGGTTTTCTACCAGAAATATCCCGCATTACAGTTTACACCCCAAACAGGAGTTGCTTGCCATACAGGGCTGTACAGTGTCCTGGGTTGGTGAGGAGAAGCATCAGCCAGTGCTGTGGGGAACTCCCCAACTTCCAGAGCCATTTCAGCTCCCAGCATTTCCTTCAGTGTGAGCAGGGAGGCTGGGCCCTGCTGAGTCCCAAAATGCCCGTCATTCTGTAGCACCAGGCGTGGGATAGGAAGCTCTGCAAGGCACCCCCTCCAAGTAGGGGCTGCCTGGGGAAGAAAGCCTGCTTAGGGATGCTCCAGGGCCCTGCCAGCATCAGGACCTCCAGCCAGCTTTTGTGAGAGCTGAGAATGGGCTGGGATTCAGAGCCTGAGCTCCTCAACGTGCCTGCATGCATTCTGAGTATTGTCACTAAGAGATGGCAGGGGCAGATGCCAGCCTCAATGTCTGCTGGGGCTGCTCCCGTTCGTCATGAGCTCACGGCCACGGAAGTGCTGCACCCTGTGTTTGGGTGTCCCTGTGGTGTCCCACGTGGCCCTTAACCCCTCCGTGTCCCCGTCTTTCTGCCCTTCCAGGTATTACTTTAAGAAAGTGAGTGATGAGTTCGACTGCGGTGTGGTCTTCGAGGAGGTGCGGGAGGACGACACCATCCTGCCCATCTTCGAAGAGAAGATCATTGGGAAGGTGGAGAAGATCGACTAGGCTCCAGGGCTGCAGAGGCGTTGAGGAAAGGACTGTGAAAGACTCTGGGACTGGAGGAGAAGGTCTGGGGCGGACGCTGGCGGTGCTACTCCAGGAGGTGCTGGGCCAGCCCAAGGCGCAGCCCGCTCTGTGCCAGGACCTGGGCAAGCTCTGTTGTGCCATGGGAAGTCGTTTCACCCCACAAACCTGCCAGTGGGAGCCTGGGCTCCCTCTCCATACCGAATATAAGTGTAATGTAGCATTGTACAGTGCATTAGAAAGTGTAAAATGAACTTGTTTACTAAAGCTGCATATTTTTGATATATTGTAATAAAAGGAAAATATTTCCAAGGTCACAGTGCTCTTATGTAAATGTAAAGCATACAGGTACTGCAGAACTCACCCAAAGTGTACAGCCATCCGTCAGACTCCGTGTGCTCCTCACTTTCACGGCACCCTTCCCTGTCCCCTCAGTGTGGATGGCTGTGAGCAGTGCCGGGGTGGGGTGCACCCAGCCGACGAGCTGCTGTCCCCACTGCTGTGGAAGTCACTGCTGCACTCCAGAGGGGCCCTCCGCTGCGGTTCTGCACACCTCTGAAGATCATTGAGCCATTCTGGACGAGCTGGGCTCTTGCCTCCCTGCCAGTCGCAGCTACTGGACCTGGTAGGGTGGTTTTTCTCCTGAGCTTTCTTGTGACCGAGTGAATCCCCAAGGAAAGGGAGGGTGGGTGCCAGTCCTCGGTGCTGCAGGCTTCCCATGGTGCCTTCCACCAGGGCAGGGCTGTGGGCCACCAGTGAGGGTCAGCTGCTGCTCGGCGCTGCGGGGCTGGGCACTGGCATCCCATGCCCTGTGCTTGTCCCCCACGTGTGCCTGCTCCTGGGGCAGACGTTGCCTCCTGGAGGGTGCTGCAGCCCCACGGAGGGCTGGCAGCCGTGTGCAGGCCCCAGTGCCAAGGCTGGGCTATGGCCAGGGGATTTGCCTTAGGAGAGAGGTAGTATGGGGAGGAAACCAATTAGACACTTCCAGTCTGAGGACAAAAAACATCATGTTATGAGTCCGGTGTCCTCTGTCAGGTTCTGTGTCTGCGGGGAGGCAGCTGAGGGCACTGTGGTCCAAAGCCAGCAGCAGCAAAGGAGTTGTGGGGCTGTTATACGGCCAGGTCCCCCGAACACTGCAGTCACTGTAAGGGGCAATGACTGGGGTGCGGATGGGACTGAGCTCAGCTCCGCCTGCCCTCAGCCCTGCCCTTCCCACCGGCCCAGGCTGTGCTCTGTGCCCCAGCAGCCGCAGCTCTGCACTGGCCCTTGGGCAAACCCAGCCCCTGTGCCCCCAGCGCCAGCTCCTCGGGGGTCCCACGTCAGCACCCGCCCTCCCCACCCGTGTGCCCCACTGCTCACTGCTGCTGCAGCACATTGGGGCACAACTCGGCTGCCCGCAGGGCTGGGGCCGAGTGGCACTGTGTGGGGACAGCTCAGCCTCTCGTACATGTCACCGAGTGCCTTTAAACATGGTTCTGTGACTTGCCTATCACTACGTGAAGTCCAGCAAAATCTGCAATCGTTTTCAGCCAGGGAACAGTGTTACGGACGTCTTTCCTCCCTCTTTTTTAAGTTCTGATGGTGTTGTGTCTGGTGAGGTTGTTACCATGCCTGGGATTTCCGCCTCCCCCTTTTTTTCTCAGGGGGTTCCCTGTAAATATGTACATTTGCTGAGCGCAGCGTCGTCCAGCGGCCATGCAGCCCTGGTGACGTCTCCTGTGCATCCTCATGTGCTGACTTGTACAATGATCTTTTCAAAGGTACTTGGATAAAATGAAATAAAACCCCACATCCCGGTGCCTCCTGGTTTCTTCCTTCCCCGCGGAGCAGACATGGGAGCGGGCTGAGGCAGTTGGTGAATGGGAGCAGACAGAAGGGCCCTGCTTTGGCCCGGGGCCGTGGGCACACGGTGGGGCTGCCCACAGGGTGGGCACGGGGGTTCCACAGCCATTGCTTATGGCCAGAGAGCAGCAGCTCGGGGAGAGGGGACGGTGCTGGGGACTGAGGGAGTGCCAGGGGGTCCTGAGGCTGTGAGCCAGGCATTGGAAAGTCTCCAGAGGACTCTTTGGAGCCCCATTTGGGGCCACAAAGCTGAAAGCCCTCTGCGGTTCCTTCATCCCCAACACCCTGATAGTTCAGCCCCGTGCCTGGGGCAGCACAACAGCCAACCCTGGCTGCCTGCAGCACTCTGACGCTGCAGGGTCAGAAGGACGGGTATCGCAGTGTGCCCAGGGCTGTGTTGGGTCCAGCATCACGGGGAAGCAAAAGTAGCGCCCCCTCCATGGGAATGCTCAGTGCTGTGGGTGCCTGAGCCCAAGCTGCCCATGGGATGGACTCTGCCCTGCACACCCCAAGTGGGCTCAACCCCCCTCGTGGCACCCACCAGCTGCACCATGTCCCCAAGGGGCCCAGCAGGCACCATTCGGTGCTGTGTGCCCCCCCAGCAGGGGCTGTCAGCTGCACCCCACAGACACAGACAGAGCCTACATCATTTCCAGAGTCATTTATAATGCCCACTGCAGCAGGGCAGGGCTCACAGCTCCTCCCGTGCTTCGGCTGTGCCGGATGGGCTCGGTGACTCTGTGCTGTTCTCCGGGGCCTTGGACACCTGCAGAAGGTGGTGGTGAGACAGGGATGTACGTGTCCCATCTCCATCCCATGTGTCCTGCAGGGTCTGTGCCCTGGGTGGCAGCCCCTGAGCAGGGATGGGGGCACCTCACTCACCGTGGGTGGCTCCTCCGGCAGCTTCCCTCCATTTTCCAGGAACTTGGAGAAGGTCTCCACGTCTCGGGCGCTCCTATATTCAACCATCTGGAGCCGGGGGACAGGAGGAGGACACGGGGTGACGTCTGAGCCTGACCTTCCCTGGGTGCTGGCAGAGCCAGGGATGCCCCACACCTGTCCCTGCCCACCTTCCTGCCCGGCCCAGCAGGGAAGTAGTGCAGTGTTGGGTATCCGCTGATGGTGATGTTCTCCAGCTCGTTGGCCGTGGCGTCCATCTCGGCAATGACGATGTCCTCGTGGTCCTTGTAGCGCTCTCCCAGCTCCTCCCAGGCAGCCGCCATCTCCTGGCAGTGGGTGCACCACGGCGCATCTGTGTGACGGGCACGGCGCTGGAGGTCACGGCTGGGCTGGGGGCACCGGGGGTGGGCGAGGGGTGGGGATGCGGGAGTGGTCATGGAGAGGGGCTCAGCCCTGTGATGGAGCTCAGGAACAGGACCTCAGCACTTACAGAACTTCACAAAGACGTTCTTGGTCTCATCAAACGCCACCTGCTCGAAGGTCTTCCCCACGAGCACTTTAACGGGCCGCGTGTTCCAGTCCTCGGGGGGCTCTGCGCTCAGCAGCTGGGGCTGCGGGGGCGGCAGGGACAGCAGCAGCCCACAGTGAGCAGTGCTGGGACACGCGTTTGGGGCCAGGTTCAGATCCAGGCACCCGCCTCCTCACCTTCACCTTGCCGTCCAGCACTGCCCGCACAAAGTCACGTACGGCCGTGGCTGAGAAGGCGTCCTCCTCCATGCGGTACTTGCGGTTGTTCTCCATCTTGATGAAGCGCAGTGTGGGCGCATCGCTGGGCTTCAGGCCGAAGAAGGGCAGAACGGTGGCACCGTACCCGTCCACATCCACCACCACGAAGAGCACCTGGAGGGGGGGACGGGCAGCGCTGAGGCCGTGGTCCCCCAGGTCTCATCCTTGCTTGCCATGGCACTGCCTCACCTCGCCCCGGAAGGTGCCAGCAGCCGCACGGAACTCATCCCGCAGCGCCTGCTGCTCTGCTACGGAGGTGTTGAGGAAGAGCAGCATGTGGTGGGGGATCTTGGCCCCGAAGATCTGGCTGGAGGTCTGTGGGGCAAGAGGAGGGTGAGGCCGGGCACCCTGCGGCCATGCCGGGGCTGGGGCGGGCAGCAGCCATACCTCATTGGAGAAGTCCATCACCAACTGCAGGCTGTGCACGCGGAGCAGCCGCGTCAGCTCGGCCACGTCCAGGCCCCGCTCCGGGTCCACGGGGAAGTCTGTCCGCCCCTCATCGAACTGCCAGGCGTGGGACAGTGAGCACCCGGCCCCGTCACAGCCCCACTGCCCCCACCCCACTCACCTTCTTGAAGAGGCAGACGGTGTCAGCCGACAGCCCATATGCCTCGAACAGCTCATCCGCCTCGGCCACCCCGAACACCACATCCACCACCTCTGCAGCCACCTCATAGAATGCCTGCGCCGTCTCCCCACGCAGGTCCTGCACAGCCCCACCGTCAGCACCGCTGTGCCCGCAGCGCCGCACCGCCCTGCCCACCCCGGCCCCGGCCCACCTTGAAGAAGCCCACGGCCGCGATGTCCTGCGCGCTGATGAAGGCGGCGGCGGTGTCGGCGTCGTGCAGCAATGTGGCGCTGGGCCCGGCCCGGCGCTGCACCCACAGCGCCATGCCCTCGGCGTCCATGCGGCCTGAGCACGGAGCGGGGCTGCCACCGCCGCTACGACCCTCACGGCCACCACCCACTGCCACCCCATCGCGTGCCCCCACCCCGGGTACATCACCACCGTCACCACGGAGCCATCGTCACCCCTTCACCATCACCCCCCCACCCGCCCCATGCCCCCCACACAGCCCTACCGCTGTACGCCACAGGGTGGGTGCGATTGCCGTCGCGGAAGAGTTTGAGCGTGGGGAAGGCCTCGATGTGGAACTCGGCGCTCAGGGCCGTCTGCGCCACGGCGTCCACCTTGCCCAGCCGTGCCGACTCCGATCCGTTCCTCAGCAACGCGGCCGCACGGGCGAACTCGGGGGCCAGGCGGCGGCAGTGCCCGCACCATGGAGCATCTGTGCAGGGCCCGGCGTCACCGCAGCACAGCCCATGGGGGCACCCCCAACCCGGGGGTCCTCAACCCAGGGGTGTCCCCAACCCAGCGGTCCCCAGCCCAGAGGTGAGGCTGAGGGCACCTAATGGCACACGTGAGCCGCCACGCCCCACGTCTCATATCCCAACCTCATGTCCTCTGCCACAAGGTCCACGTCCTTGCTGGGTGCCCACCCCAGGACGCTGCCCTCTGTCCCGGCCCCACCATTCAAGCTCAGTGCTCCTCTGCCAACCCCCATCCTTCAGGCCCTCTCGTTGGCACATCTCATCCCTGCCCCCCCGCCCGCCCCACGGGCACTCACAGAACTCCACCAGCAGCAGCCGGTGCTCGCGCAGCGCGCGGTCAAAGTTGTGCTCGTGGAGCACCAGGACGCCGTCCTCCTCCTCCAGCTCATCCGAGAGCACCTCATCCTCTTCATCCTCCTCCTCCTCCTCAGCCACCACCG
>PPHD01020386.1:0-13672 GCA_002909625.1 Bambusicola thoracicus
TATGTAACAGACAGATTTTAGCATTTCTTTTCTTTCTTTTATACCATGATTTACATATGTAAGCAAGATGTAATGTTACTCCTTTATACATTGTGGCAGGTTTATTTTGCATAGGTGAACAAAATGAAAAACTACCCCCCAAAAAAAGTTTTTGTTTTCATTTTTTTTTTTAAGAAGAGACAGGATAAATAAACTTATCAAGAGTAAGGATAGTCAGACACAGAACTTTTGATATTGCCTGAGAATCAAGAGAGGTGGTAGTTTTAGATGTAGCTCTTCCTCCAGATATACTCTGTATTATTTTTAGATGCCTGTTAGTTCCTGTCATCCAAGCTGAACAGTTTCAATTCATGAGTGAATGGTGGGTTTGAATGGACCTTTGATAGTGATACTTCTCAAAAACCGTTCCCTGTCCTTCTGGAAAGGAGAAACTGGAACAGGATGATGAAATGACATGCAGTAATGATACATTCTCAGTCATGTGTTTTCTGAAGTTGGTTCTCTGAGATCTTCAATTCTGTTCCCAGTATGAAGCTCAGTTGTGTGGAGCCATCTAGTTAACAATTCACACAAATAAAATGATTTTTAGATGTGTTTAGTACCCTTAAAGTACTGTTTATTTTAATTGTCATAATGACTTTTCATTGCTGAATATAAGCACGGAAATTAGCTTCTGAAGAGCCAGATTGAGCAGGACTTCAACTATTTGACTAATGACTGTGTTGTAAGCATGATAATATATAGGAGTTACTACTAGCAAGTTCAAGTTTCATTAGGAAACTGTATTGGGCTTACATAGCAAGGTTTCGGCAGAAGGGGTCCTGCAGGGGGTGACCCCAGGTGGTAGAGCCCTGCAGCTTCCCAAGGTCAGTGCAGAAGGAGGGTAGGACGTGCTCCAGGCACAGAGCAGAAGTTCCCTGCAGCCCAGGAGAGACACATGGTGGAGCAGGCTGTATCCCCTGCAGCCCATGGGCCCCACATGGAGCAGATCTCCACCTGCAGCCATGGAGGAGCCCAAGGTGCAGCAGCTGGATGTGAACTGAAGGAAGCTGCAGCCCGTGGAGAGCCCCTAGAGGACGAGACTTTGGGCCAAAACTGCAGCCTATGGAAAGGATTCCCCAGTGGAGAAAGTGGTCTAGCAGAAGCTGTCAGCTGTGGGGCCATGTTCTGGAGCAGTCCAGTCCATTCCTGAAGGGAGGGCCCTGTGCTATGAAGCTATGTTGGATCAGTGCTTGGAGAGCTGCAGTCTGTGGAGAACCTGCATGGGGTCAGTTCCAAAAGGACGGCATCCCATGGGAGGGATCCCCACATGGAGCAGAAGCAGAGATTGACCATGAAGGAGCAGCAGGGACAAAGCATTATCATTCAACCGCAGCCACCATTCCCCATTTCCCTGCAGTACCTAGGGGCAGAAGGATAGAGTGGATGGAGGAAGATGTTTGTCATTTGGTTTTAGATTCTCTGTATACTCAGTCGGTTTTGTCTGTGATAATAATTGATGAGTGATCTTCCTGTGTTTATCTCAACCACTGACCCCTTTTTCATTGCATTTGCTCCCCCTGTTCCTTTGAAGAGAGGGGTAAGAGCAGTGTGGTGAAGTTGACTAGTTATTAGTGTGAAACCATGTTAGTCTGAAGTATTAGTTAAAGAAAAAACAAACAAACAAACGGAGAAATGGTAGCTGAAATTGCTTGGGACACTGGATTAGTTGGCTTGGTTATTACTGAAGTGGTACAATAATACTACTAACATAACACATATTTATGCACATTTTATGCAAATATGTAACTTTAGAAATCTATAAAAATAAGGTATTCTGATGATTTCTAAATATAGGTTAGAAAATGTTTCCAGGAATGGCTAATAAACAGAGATGTAATAAGCTTCTTTAAATGAATGCTACTTCGGTGCTCTCTCAAGGATGTTCAGTTGCATTAAACCCTCTTGCTTTGTATGTGCTTAAACGAGATTGTAGTTGTTAACATAAATGTCAAGAGGCTCTGTCATTCTGTTTTTTGCATGGAATTTTTATAGATAAAAACTTTCCTTTTAGCATTGTAGGCCTCAGCTTCTCCTCTCAGGTACTTTTGCTAATAATTTCATAATAGTCAGTGACAGACTTTGCAAAGTCATGTTTTTTTCTCTCATATCTAATCTGGTTGAATATGGCAGTCAATAAGACTGAACTATACTTTTTCCACTTCTTATATTCAGAGAAGGTAGCTGGAGAAGAGGCTCGGTGATATTGCACAGATGAGCATGTAGAGCCCAGACTGAGAATTTACCCAAGAATTCTTGAATTCCAGTTTTGCAGTCAAATGTATACAGTGCCAGTCATCCAAATGACCCTATTTGAACTTCATTTCTGTGGTGTTCATTACAGTGCTATTAGGATAATGACTGAAACCTTAAGCATCTATTCCTTACATAGGCTATTGTGCTTTCTTATAAAGGTGTATCACTGTTGTATGTAATTTTCTACCTGTGCTTTGTGAAATGCTGTATTCCAGGTGTTTTTTGCAAAGAGAAAAGTCAGAGATTTTCCCTTGTCTTTGTAGGAAGGTGAGTATACATTTATAAAATAAACATGTTAAGTGAAGTAACTAAAGTAACAGTGGCATATTACATTGCATTTATTCCTCTTCCACATTTCTGTTAGGCTCAAACGTGCTAGACAGTTAAGTACATAGTGTCATTACCAGATGTAAACAAAAGCAGATGTGCTAGAATATAAAGAACAAAGCCCTCTAACTTATTTTTCTAAAATCTAAGGTGAGATAACCAAGGAAGTAATTGCAGTTACAGCATTATTTACTGTCTTTTTCATTAAGTGTAGCAAAGATAGAATTAAACAGTGCAGGAACAGTAAGAGACAGATTTCCATCTTGGATTCATAGTACTCATCTCAGTGAATATTTAAAAATCTGCTACTATATGATTTTTTATAATATACATCTGAAAACACCAGCAAGGACCAAGTCTTCGATATATCCTGTAACTGTAACAGTCTGAAAAAAAAAAAAAAAAAAAAAGGAGTCAACTCATTAATTCCATATTTGAGTCAATAACTGAGGATGTATTCTGACATTTTTTTAATTTGATCTTAGGATGGTCTTGCAAGATACACAGTGTTGTCATGAGTATTTTCCCCAGGGCACAGCACTCCTTACATGAATACATCAGAACAAAATGACCATGTAATTTAGAATAATCTATCTTAAAAACAGATAGTAAATACATTGCTCTAAGAGTCTGATCCAGTTTCCAGTTTTGCAAATCCTTCATACCACTGAACAGGTTTTAATTTCAGCTTATTTATCTTTTAGGCTGATTTCATAGAATCACCAATCACAGAATCACCAAGGTTGGAAAGACACACAGGATCACCCAGTCCAACCAATTTAAGTGTTTTTATTATTATTATTATTGTAGAAAAAATCATGTAGAAAAAAAATTATATAAACTAATCAAAATATTCAGAACAAATAATGTTGAAAAATTTGAAGATAATACTCTTTAAAGACATCATTCCTTAGAAGCTTCTTGAAAGAGAAATTCTGGCAAGTCTTTTAGCACTGCATGGTGGCCAGGAAGTTTCTTCTCCACAGTGGTATGCAATCTTCTTGAAATGTACATTCCTGATTTCATATGTTGTGTATACTCTGTTGATTCTCTCTATTGAGAAAAGTGATAGGAACAGAGTTAATTTCTTAAGCAGAAAGAAATCTGGCAATCTCTTTTTTGAGACTGACACCTCTAAGAAACTTGACGGTACACTCAGACCCATCACTGAGGTCATTAATGCAGATAGTAAATAGCACTGGCCCCAGTATCAACCCCTGGAGTATACTACCAGTAATTATCTTTCAGGTGAAATTAATGCTACATATCATAACCCTCTGAGTCCACGAGTTCAGCCTATTTTGCATCTCTTAGAGAGAATCATAGAATCATAAAGCCTTGCTGAAGTCAATGTAAATGATATCCATGTGCTCCCTTCATATGTCCACCATTCTTCTCGTTACAGAAGGTTATCAAATTGATACTTCAGTGTTCATCTTGAAAATGGAACTACAGCTACTGTGAAGCTAGATACATAAACCTGAAGCAATGGTTTGTTTTATTCTACGAGGGACTCACTTTATGTGACACGAAACTGCATGTAATGGTTAAGATCATTAGCTCTTTTCAGCATATTCACATGTGAATAGAGACCCGTTCATCAATGGTAGTACTGGATAATCTTAGAGGTATTTTGCAACTTTTGATTCTCATTCTATGAATCTATGATTTATTCGATATTAGAGGAAGTATCAGCAGCTTCACACAGTAGTGCTACTAGAATCATAGAATCACTAAGGTTGGAAAAGACCCACAGGATCATCCAGTCCAACCATTCAATCTTCACCAATGGTTCTCACTGAACCATGTCCCTCAACACAACATCCAAACTCTCTTTGAACACCTCCAGGGTCGGTGACTCCACCACCTCTCTGGGCAGCCCATTCCAGTGCCTGACCACCCCTTCAGAGAAGTAGTGTTTCCTAACGTCCAGCCTGAATCTTCCCTGGTGTGGTTTGAGGCCATTCCCTCTAGTCCTGTCACAAGTCACATGAGAGCAGAGGCTGACCCCCAGCTCACTACAATCGCCCTTCAGGTAGTTATAGAGAGCAATATGGTCTCCCCTGAGCCTTCTTTTCTCCAGACTGAATAATCCCAGCTCCTTCAACTTCAACCGCTCCTCATAAGGCCTGTGCTCCAGACCCCTCACCAGCTTTGTTGCCCTCCTCTGGACATGTTCTTACAGCAAGGGTCCCAAAACTGGACACAGTACTTGAGGTGCAGCCTCACCACTGCTGAGTTCAGGGGGACAATTACTTCCTTTTTCCTGCTGGCCATGCTATTTCTGATACAAGCCAGGATGCCATTGGCCTTCTTGGCCACCTGGGCATACTGCTGGCTCATGTTCAGTCTAGCATCAATCAACACCCCCAGGTCCATTTCTTCTACACAGTCTTCCAGGCAATCTGCCTCAAGCCTGTACTGTTGCCTGGGGTTATTGTGGCCGAAGTGCAGGACCTGGCATTTGGTCTTGTTGATTCCCATCCCATTGGCTTCAGCCCAGCTATCCAGATCCCTCTGTATGGCCTTGCTACCCTCAGGCAGATCATTGCGTCCAGCCAGCTTGGTGTAATCTGCAAACTTACTGAGGGTGCACTCAATGTCCCCATCCAGGTCATCAATAAAGATATTAAACAGGACAGGCCCCAGCACTGACCCTTGGGGAACACCATTCGTGACCAGTTGCCAGCTGGATTTAACTTGATTCACCACCACTCTCTGGGCCCAGCCCTCCGGCCAGTTCCTTACCCAGCCAAGAGTGTATCTGTCCAAGCTGTGGACTGCCAGCTTCTGCAGGAGAATACTGTGGGAGACAGTGTCAAAGGCTTTGCTGAAGTCTAGGTCAACTACATCAACAGCCTTTCCCTCATCCACCAGGCGGGTCACTAGATCATAGAAGGCGATCAGGTTGATCAAGCAGGACCTGCCCTTTGTGAACTCATGCTGTCTAGGCCTGATCCCCTGGTTGTCCTGCACGTGCCATGTGATCTCCCTCAAGACAATCTGCTCCACAATCTTCCCTGGCACCAAGGTCAGGCTAACAGGCCTGTAGTTCCCTGGATCCTCCCTGCAGCCCTTCTTATAGATGGGAGTCACATTGGCAAGCCTCCAGTCTTCTGGGACCTCACCCGTCAACAAGGAGCGCTGATAGATGATGGAAAGTGGCTCGGTTATCATCTCTGCCAGTTCCCTCAGCACCCTCGGGTGAATCTCATCTGGTCCTATGGACTTGTGGCAGTCCAGTTGGAGTAGCAGGTCTCTGACTTTCCTTGTGAATTGTGGGGGGCTTAGTCTGCTCCCCAGCCAAGACTTTCAGGTCAGAGAGTGGAGAAACCTGAGGATAACTGGTCTGACTTTTAAAGATAGATGTAAAGATGGCATTCAGAACATCTGCCTTTTCCTTATCCTCAGTGGTCACATTGAAGAAAAATTATAAAGCAAGAATATAAAAAGAAATACAGAGAGCATAATAGCATCTCATACCTGCAATATTTAACTTAATTATTAATTTAATTTAGAATCATAGAATCACTTTATCTCTGGTGGGACTTTCCAATACCTGAACGAGAAAGTTATTGTTAATGGTTTACAGGAGATTCCTGGATTACTTGCAGCTTGCCAGCAGATAACAATGTAGTTGAAATCCCCTATCAGGATGAGAGCCTGGGAATGTGATGTTTCTTGTAACTGAAGTGAGAAGCCTCATAGCTTTTTCTCTATCAAATAGTGTTAATGTCCTCTTTGTTGCTGTTGTAGTTTCCATGGAAATAAATAGGAAGCATTACTCTTGGAGTGGCCTTTGTACTGTACCAAGGTTCTGTTGGGAACAAATAGCAATCGAATACCAACAGTTCCTTAGAGTTTGTTGATTAGCAGGGAAACAATCAAGCGTGAGATGTTGCTGACACAACTGAGGACTGCAGAAGCAATTATTAACTTCAAAACAATTGTGCTTTCTGCTTATATGTCTAAAAAGTAACAGTGTTTTTTCTTGCATTTGGTTATCAATTCTCTTCATTGGGACAAGCAAGGGCTAAAAAATGAGAATGATTGAATGTGGATTGTTGAGTGTTCAGGTTCTGGCTGTGGGAAATGTTAAGGTTTATATCTCACTTTTTCTTCTGGTTCATATATTGTTGCATGTGGAAAGAGTTACTTGGCAGAAGCTCAACAGAATATAATGGTGTAATGCCTCTTATGTGAAAAGAAATTAAAGATGATGTCATGGTTGTCATGACATGAGATTTGTAAAAGGAGAGGGAGTACAATTTCTAAATAGTGTTTCAGGCAAAAAGATCACTGAGTTTCTCAATCACTGCTGACTCCTAATCAGTTTGAGTGATTATTAAAATGTTTTGCTTTGACTTACAATGACTTAGCAGTTTGAGTCCTACCTAAACGACTCTTTCTGATAAGGATCCACATTACTCTTTCATGTATAAGCTCTTAGTTCCTTGTTCTAAAGAAAAAAAATTGAAATGCTGTTCTAGCATTCTACAATTCCCTCCAGTTTTGTTTCTCTACATAATTTTCTCCTCGTCATAATAATTTTTTTATTCATAAAGGTAGGAGGAGAGAGTGAAGGATGTCAGATGAAAATGACACTGTTTTTAGAAGTCTTTTTAAAATCTTCCTCCTTAACATTTTGACCTGCTCTTTTTCTGTGTGACATAGGATTGTGATGACAAAAAACACCTGTGTGTGTGCAGGTGACCTCATGTTATCTGCTAGGTAGGAAAGACACCTTCTTTAGAGAAGTCAAGGAGAACAAAAGCCATTAAAGTACAATTAGGAAGCTTTTGCTGTTTTCTATGAGATTACATATAGAATACCCAGCATATTTGTGTTTATATCTGTGTTGATTAGAAAATTATGGATATATGTGTATAATGTTTACATTATTATAATGCTAATTAAGCATGGCAACTTCCAGGAAAAAAGATGCAAGTGTATCCAACTTGCATGTAATTCAGTGGTATCCCGCTGAAATCTGTACTCCATATTTCAGTGCAGCTCTTCAGACAGATAGAGGTGATGCATGTGTATAGTCCAATTCAAATTCAGTAGAGCAGAAGCATCATTCCTCATTGCCCTAGTAATCCTTTTGTAAGATTTATCTAACAGTCAGATAAGATCATACAAAAGTTTAACTTGTTTGTTCTGGGGAAAAAAAAAAAAACGCTGATACATCAAAATGTCAAGGTAACAGATAGCACTAAGCTTTCACTTTCCAATGCAGATTTATTGTCAAAAAGCTTTGTGCAGAAGTCAGGTATGATTTTAACACAATTTTGGTCAAAGATCTATCTTAAAAACTATATTATCTGTACTGTTTGTGAAGTGATACAAAACTGAAAAATTACTTAATACTTCTCAGCAGGTTTATTTAGGCAAAAGTTAAATTTGCTTCTTTTTTTATTTAAAGGGAACGTTTAAACAAATTAAGACACACAAGTTAGATAACTCTAGGAAGGGACTTGAAGTTAAAATGGAACTTGAAAAAAAAAAAGAATAATTGCATGCAGAAAACTGTATCAACTCCTTATCTGTGTACGGACATCTCAGGCAATACAAAGCCCATCTTGAAAAGTGCAAGATGTGAAGAAAGCTGAGTTAGTTATACTGCCACCTAACAGCACAGCCATAGCCATTCTTTGGAAAAGCTGCTTTTGCTCATAGGCAGGAGCAGTGCCAGTGTTTCCCAGTTTATTATGAAATCACACTAAGCAGTGCTAAAATGATTGTTGGAACTGTAGAGCAATAGATTAGCTTGCATATGAGGAACTACAACCTGAGTCTGCTAGGAGGAATAACATCTCACTTTAGCAAGATTTATTGCAGCTTCAGGATGAAAATATTTCTTGCTTTTTTTCCTTTTTTTTTTTTCCCCTCTAAAAAGGATGTGTTGGTCTTGATCAAGGCATTGTCCTAATGATAAATAGATCTGTTTTGTATATTTGGTTTTGTACAGGCTAGAAGAAGGTAGGTCGTACTTCCCTGCTTCAGAATTCTCATCAATCAAAGTGGACTATACTTTCCTATATTGTTAGTTAGATATGAGCAGAAATTTTTGCTTATAAAGCCTCTACGAAATGTGGGTCCATAGTACCAGAGAGAAATTTAAGATTCTAATATCCAATACCTCTCCATGCTTAAAATGCTAATACTTCTTCAATACATTGCAACCACTGCCAAATAATTGGCCCACTCTTTTGTCTGATGTGCAAGAAATTTCACCCACAGGACATGTAAATGGCTGTGAGTAGCTTTACATGCAGATGAACTTTGTAGCTTGATTTTAGTTATACATCATTTATACATGTAATTATACGAAAGCTGTTTCCCTTTTAAAGCTGCATGTTATTGAAAAATTAAATGAACTGGAAAAATATATGAATATATATATGAATATATAGTTGGCCATGGATGTGCAGTTAATAAACATTAAGAAAGCATCTGTAATGAGCATGTATGTTCATAAGTGATAAAAAATTCTCTAAATTCACTGCATGATGAATTGCGTCCCCTTCTGTATATTATCAAGTACTTACAATTTTCTGTTTTTCATAATGATACTTTTACTTAGCTTGAATGTCTTGAGGAAAAACCCAGGTGGTACGGAAGCAGAGAAGTATTTCTTTAATGAATAAGCTCTTTAATTATATTCTTGTTCTGCTATATGCTTTAGATTATAAAATTGCTGAAGAGAAGAGTAAGTAATTGAATAGCAATTTAAGTGTGAATTTATTAAATCTGTTAGATTTGTGAAAGTAATTTGAGACAAAGTACTGCTATATTGGGCACACCAAGTATATAAAAATTTAAAATAGATGCTTGTAAGTATAGCATAGTTTCTAATGGGAATTTGTCTTGGTTATAATAGTTACTATGATTGATTACGCATGTCTAGGAAAGCTTATTCAGTAAGTTTCTCTTATCCTAATAGCACTTTAGAGGAAGACCTTTCGTTTGAGACTGCTGGGGAAACTCTAGATGTACTAAAAGATTTCATAAACTCATGAAAAATTATAGTAGGAATTCAAATATTGTGGTGCTTCACTTCTAAAGCAAACTGAGTTGATAAAGCTAGTAATTTCTCTATGCTTTGTGCATCTATGTACATTACGTTAGTTTTCTCTTATGTACTATGCAATATTTTAAATTGTACTTGAGAAAACTAAAGCAAAATGAATTTGTGAAATTTGAGTTTATGTACTGTAAGTAGAAAAATGGAAGGAGGCAAAATGGCTATGAGGACTTAAATGTCCAATAATTTAGACTAATTTAATAATTAGACTAATAATTTAATTTAGACTCATTTAGTTCATCTGAAAAAAATTAACTATTACCATGATATTTTATATGCACTGTATCAGAGTGTGAGAGAAGTTGGTATCAAAAGCATTAAATGTTGAGAATGAGGTGTTACTGCCTATTCATTTATTATCCCTCCTACTTCCCAAATAATAGGAGGTAGGATGTCTGTTCAAGGTTTTATTAGTGTACTAAAATAGCACGTAAGACATGAGTTGATTCTCGCTTAGTGAAAGCGGTACTGTACAATTTTCCTTTTCCCTCTGGTTTTGTATCAGTCTCCCCTTCTGTCTCCCACAAAATACCTGTGATCCTTCAGACCACATTTCCTATCCCACAAGATTGTTTCACTGCTTGCTATCTGGAAATGTGCAAGATTTTGAAATATAGCTTTGTTCGTACAGGTTTTCTTTTCCTTTCTACTTTCAAATGTCCATTTACTGCAGTTTTAATTAACGTATGTCACTATTGTTATGTTACTACTTCTCCCTTTATTATCATTGTACAATTTTTTTTTCCTAATTACTCTAGTGTGTGCGAAGTCAGTGTTGGAGCTACATGTTAGTATTAACATCAGAATAATTTTGGAGACCAAAATTAAGATTATTTGCTAGAGAATGCATACATGTTCTGTTGATTAATAATGATGGATCATCAAGATCAAAACAGGCTAAAAGAATGTGTTTGAGATTAGTAGAGAGATTGTTTATATAACTAAACATAGGATTTGAAAAAATTAATCCTGAAATGATATTCTGGAGTTGCGAGATTAATTTTGTCCAAGGTGAATGGTCTCATAATATTAGTATTGGAAAATAGACTTGATATCTGTTTTAAGGTAATAAGATAAGTGTTTGTAGACTACCACTATCTGTATCACTTTGTGCAATTATTTCTCAGACCTCTTTAGTTATTATCAGCAGCCATTTTTGGGAAGAAATAATAAAACTCTTGATCTTAAAATATTACTATTCAGTGAATGTGGAAATATTCTGAAAATACAGTGTAAGTTATGAAGCACTAGAGAAGGCAATGAAAGAAAATATTCTTGAACTGGCTCGATTCATTCAGATTCTGAATTTGTAATACCAAAGAAAAGCTAGAGAATGTAAAATTGTCTAATTGGCTGTTGCAATCATCACTAAAATAGTGACATATGTATATATGTATTACAGTGGTGGATAGAGTAACACTTTCCTTACTTTGCTAATTTTATTAGCAGCAGATATCATAACTTCTGTGAAGCATAGTAGTGGCTGACTCTTTGCCAGGCTGAGGCATCAATACGTAAAGCTGTGTCTCTGGTATCCACAGTCCACATACTCTGCTATCAGGTAAATTATTTGTTATATATGTCCAATTCTACAACATCTCCTGGAGATCACCTTACTAATAATAAGTTAGCACCAAACTTTGTGCATCACCTGTCTGCTCTTGCATACTGCACACACTCTAGTCACTGACTATTTGTAATTACTTCAATTGAGGCATTGCACAGCTCATTGAGCAGATAGTTATTTACTAAAGCATATGAGACCTTTAAATGTCCTTGTTTCTATTCTTTTTATGAGGAAAGAACACACAATGTGTAGGAATCAGCCAAAGAGAACTGATGGCATAAATAGACACTACTGCAGATTGCTGGCCTAAGGAATCTACTCTAAGCATTTGGGAGAATTAGGTTATGTGGAATAGGCTAGTAAGTTTAGAGCAATTTTTTTTTTTTACTCTTTTGAGTCATTGTGTGTCATTGTAGATAACTTATAGTGGGAGAACTTCCTAGAAAATGTCAAGTAATAAAGGCCATCAGAAAAAAAGTAAAAATTTATGAACTGGCAAGAGATTGTAGTGCAGTGAAGGCTTGTCAGCTTCATTCTTTTTCTTTAAAGACTGTTTTCTTTTCTTCTTTTTCACTTTCTCTCTTCATTGAAGTCTGGCAGTATTGTAATTCAGGAAAGTAGAAAATTTCCAGGGGAGATCTGTTACTTTTTCCATGTGCTAGAAATGTTTTCACTAAGTGTGACCAAATGCAACAAGTAATCTTATAAAGCTAATACATTTTAGGTGTGAGCTTGTAGTCTTGGCAGATAGTGTGAATTCTAGGGCTGGTAGATTATGGAGTCAAACAGATGTTCTTGTGAAGACATAATATCATCTGTACACACAAAATGTTTCATAGCAGGCCTTTAAATTAATGTCACCATGGTAGTACACTTGAAGCCAGGCAGGAACCAGTGTTGATGTGCTAGTGTTGGTACAACAATAACAGTTATGTCTCTCTTCAGGCTTGTCAAGCAAATCAATTCCAGAAATAAATATATAGTACAGTGAGGATTACAAAGATGACTACATTTCCCTTCTACTGACTGTGTCATTCATCTCTCAGATCTTACTGAGAATAGTGCTAGGCCACAACTGATGTAGTGACAAGATGCCTGAGGAAGTGTTGGTTAGTTAACCTAGTGAAGGTTAAGTCTGAAGAAACTTAATCCAGCTGTGTGTCTGTCAAAAGAAAATATGAATTCTGGATTATTGACTCACAATGATCTTGACACCATTTGTTTGAATAGCATCCTCTGTAGCTGTAGAAAAGTTTAACATATTTATAAGACATGCAGAACTGCCCATTCTGACAAACACATTATGTTCTGAACAATTTTTTATTTTTTTCAAATCCACACTGAATTTAATTTGCCTAGTTTTCCAAATAATTTTTTCTCTCTGAACACTGGAAGATGAAGTACTGATGGTGAAATCCTCTTAAATCCAAGAAGAATTTTGTCAGAAAGAATTTGCTGGAGTTTGTATTTTATTTAAAGGAATTTGAACTGTTGTAATTATCTTGAGTTGCTGTGTGATTGGACTCCAGCAAGGCATGTTTAGAAAGTGTATACTTAAAACAACAACAAAAACAAAAACAGCAGTCCTTAAAGCCTGAATGCCCTTAAAGAATTCATGGAGTATGTATTACATTCTGAATGGGAAGTTGAGACAGTGCTATCACAGGATGTAGGGAACAGTATACAGAAGTAAAGGCTGAACTAAGAGCTTCTGTTATGAAAACAGCACTGATACTCAGGAAAAAAAAACCCTACCTGGATATAATGTAGCAGCTGAGCTACTTAAGAGATTTTCATCTTCTCTGAACTATAACTAAAATGGTTTCAGATGCTCAACCCAATGGTTAGCACAGCTTCACACTGCGCTTGTATTTAACTTCTACAAGTCAGGTAATACATGGAAAAATGAAAGGAAATTTACTTCACTGTGTTCTTCTTGTGATCCTATATCTCACTATCATTAGATTAACATGAATTTAACTGAGTATAGCATAAATGAATAGAAAATGATGAAGCTAATATCATCACAGAGAAGAGGGAACACAGAAGTTATGTTGTTGGCTTACCACACATCAAGCGTGAGAAGTTTTGGGAGGTTTCACAACATGTAAATTTCAAATGGAATGATATGAGGAAAATACTGTAAACAAATGGTCTTTAAAAAATTTTTGTACCACAATACTGAAGGAAACTTTGAAAATATTGTGTAATCATTACCTTCCTTCAAAATACAGAGTGGGAAATGAATGAGAGGATACAAATCAAGAACAAATATAAAGTCAAACATAAAACTGAGCACAGGAGAAATTAAATTTATATAATTTTAAGACACTTCTAGAATGGAATGAATTAGTGAATAATAACAACTGCTTTGATTGTAAAAATATATATATATA
>PPHD01020387.1:1299-13672 GCA_002909625.1 Bambusicola thoracicus
TGGAAGTGAATGATCATTAAGGTCCCTTCCAACCTAAGCCACTCCAGGACTTTACGTTTAAGAAGCTGCAGCATATCAAGTTTCAGATGTGTTTGACATTAAGTTCCATCAAGATGACCTTGTACAAACATGTCTCTAAAACTATGAGGTTTCAAGGATGACCAACACTGAATGACCCCAGATTATTATGCAGAAGAAAATGCTACTGAAGATGTCCAGGAGCTACTCAAGACCCTGGCATGCGTATTTTACATGCAATTTTCATGAAGAAACATGACAATAACCTCATGTGCTCAAGCTTTGCAAACATGAACTATTCTTTAAAACTGTTATTCTCTCATGTTTAACATGAGAGGTAGCTTTTTATGCATAGTTAGCTTGCACTTTTGAGGCTATTTCAAAAGCTAGTGATGCATTAAAGAACATTGGAAGTTACAAGGCAACCTGGTGCCAGCAAAATCAAGTTCCACTAATGCTCTATAGTCAGTTTCTGCAGTTCTCTATCTATTCTTCTCCAAAGTGCTTCACCAGAAAAGTAGAATGAAAAGCAGAACAAACACTAAAATAACTAAATGTACTTTTCTCCCAAAGGTTATTTTGCCTTACATTGTCCATACATTTTCTACATTCCATGCAAGCTATGGCTATAGTATCCTACTGTCTTAACAGAAAGTACATGTAAATTATTCTTCTTGCAGGATGGAATTAGCTCCAGGCCCTACAGTGAAGAAAACCACTGAAACTCCCCAAGTGATACTAGCATCCTTAATCGCAATCTAAAGTTGGCAAGAGCAAAATGTTTGGGGTAATATCCAGCTACTTACTAGGCAGTGCACAATGCAAACATTTTTCTGGTCCTGTTTCAGCCATAAATGCATGTTCTTGCATATACTATAAAGATTCTGAAGATTTGGTGCTCGTCTTGCTGGCCAGCCACATTCAGAAACCTAAAAAGAGACAAAAAAGGTGGGAAACAACATCATAGCTGCACACATTTGCAGAAAAGGATATTTTACAGTTTAATGCCATCTTCAGGTAGAAATTAAGCAAGATAAAATGTAGTCTTGCAAGTATAAGAAGCACTCTATAGGATCAAAAATAGTAGACCCCTAGTCTGTTGCACTGGAAGTACCAACAACTCAGATTACTGACTTTTAATCAAGGTTCACAAAGTCTTTTAGAATTTAGCGATAGATTTTATTCAACAGGAAACCAAGAAAATACAATTTCTTAAGTATATTAAAAGCTGTTTTACTCTGATCAAGTTTAAGGCTATGCAGAATCATCTTCTGCAGCACTGGACAAAAAACTAGACTTCTCTGGCTTACTGCATAGCTGCTCTAGCTCAGTACTGAACAACAAAGTTAAGAAGTTCGGAAGCATTGCTCATTGATTACCTGGATTTCAAAGATGGACATCAAAAATTTCTGTACCATAAGGACTTTTTTGACAAGATATGAGATATTTGTTTCCAGATACAGCAAAGCAAAGTGACATTAATTTTATTGTATGCTCTAAGATAAATGTAGATCAGAAAACGTTCAGATCACTGTAGTAGACTTAACTGTGTTTATATTACTGTTTACATTATTATTACATCAGGAATATCAGCATAAGTGCACCAGACTTGCATAACCAAGCATAACCAAAAAAGCCGTCTCTAGAATAGAAAGCTTCCTATACACAGAATGTATCATTTCATAAATGAAGGTTGATAGCTTTGTTGGAATAAGAGATAAAATTTTCACTTAAACATGTCAGTCTCAGTGGGCTTCAGTGTAAAAAAGGACTCCAGAGGCCTTTGCTTTGAGATACCTGACTAACCAGAAAGAAGTGGGAAGCTCCCTGCATAGCTGTTACTTTCCATGTTTATTTAACAGCCTTTGGCTAAACCTCAAACTCAACCAAACTCAGAAAAATGTTGATCTTGAATAGGACCCTCCAACCAAAGAGGCAGTAACTGCTTTTCAGGTTGGACATACTTTGTCTTGTCTACAGATTTATGGAGGATGCAAAAAGGCAAGAGGCAAGAACTGGAAAAAACACGTTGTCCATTTTCCAGCTTGATGAAGTTCAAGCGAACTCAGATAAATGAAGCAATGCTAAGAATGGCTCTGCAGGATAAGGTCTAAAAGGAGTTTCACGTAACAAACAGTGCTTTTACATTGTCAGCTGGATAGTCAGTACTAGGGGAGGATCATTACCACTATGGACAGTTTAGATACTGTCCATACTAACATGGTCACTGCTAGAAAGTGTAAAACCCAGTAATTATCTACACAGTTAAGCTAGTTATAGGACAGTTAAAGTGCACTTAGGAACAGAGAAAGACATCCAGTATTTCAAGTATCTACCAAGCTGGCTTCACTACTGGCCTCAATACACTGCAGATATGGTCTTCATTGCAGCATCACAAGAATAGCAAAGGTTACTGAAGGCTCAGCTTTTAGAACAGTATTACAGTCAGGAGCAGCAACCAGTCACCTACACCTCTCAGGAGAAAGCAGCACCCCAGGGCTAGGCCACACAGAAGTCAAACAGCATGCAGCAGGACAAGGAAGAAGTCCCACCAGTAGGTTATTTAAGTGAGACTCCAAGGAAGTGCTACATCTGAAAGTAAAAACCTCTGAACAGAGAGGAATTTAAATGTTAAGATCTTAAATTATGTTAAATATTCTCCATATAAATCTGAAACATAAGGGTACTGGTACACCTCTTCAAAAGGTACCACCAGCCTAACAAACAGTCTTTAGTCAGAAAAAATGAAGATTAGCCTTTAATTAGTAAGCTTGAAGTGGAAGTAAAGGGAAGTAGAGAAGAGGTTTCTATTTGACCTTATGTTTACAACCACTCTGTTGTTATCTTTTTGATTAAGCAGCATGCTTTGAAGTATCACATGACAAGAAACTGAAGGTATAAATCAATATATTGCATTGAAATACCTTTTACAAAAATACACAAAAACAATACACACCCTATTATGGAATCGTGAAGGTCTGTATGTCCTTGGAGAAAGATTATACACAGCATAGTGCCCAGGATGTTTAGAGTCCAGACATAATCGTACATCTTCTATGTTGTTTTTGATGGCAGATTCTACACCTTCAGCTGGAAAGGACATCACTGAAAACAGAAGATCAGCAGGTGAGGTATTTACTTTTTTTCATGTATTAAGCACAATCAGAGGTTATTTGTGAGACTTAGCAATCATACCTGCAATTCTCGAAGTGATGTATGATATATCCAAGTCTCCTTTCGCATAACTGAAACAGAATACATTGGAGTTGATACTGAGAAATAGAACCATTCAAGCCATAAATCTAAAATCTTGTCATAGGGTCCATTCACTACCATGAGTAACTTCCTACTCTTTTCATCTCAAGTGTTTCCTCAGACTTTCAAGGTTTTCAGAATAGATGATGCAACAAAACCATCTTTGGGAATTTTATACAGATACTCTCAATGTTTAACTCATTCTACAGCTGCTGCCATTACTGATAAATGTTCATTGTAAACATATAAGTAGCTTCTAAAAGAAACTGAAGTACCCTTATTTCTTACATAGTATGAGTTTCAAAGCCCAATAAAGATTCATTAACACTTCAAGTGGAAGACATCCTAGTGCTTCAAACAGATTATGTAAAGATTCTAAAATGCCTGAAGAGACCAAAGCATTAATCATTACTTATTGGTCTCCTAATTACCTATGCAGGATTTTTTTGTATCCCATAGGTCCACACTTCTCAGTGTCTAAGCAAGAAAAAACACCTTGCCTACAGAGTTTGTTTTAGATCGCTTACATTGGTAGCACATCTCCAGAACATCAAAAGGCCATTGTAACAACATCATGCATGTTTATCAAAGAAGCGCTTTTTAAAAATCATTACAAAGTTTCAGGACACCCAGAATATTGCATTCAGATTTCTGAAACACCAAGAGGAACAGTCTCTCCTTGACTCCTTATGGCATACTGGTTAACTTGAAGGAGTCTAGAGGGATCAAACAAATGATGAATTGATGAATTTAGAAGGACTGGGAAAAGAACTTCGGATGAAGCAAGAATGATAGCTCTGAAGGCAACTACAAGTACTTGTATGGACTGAGTTAACAATGATAACGACCCATGGACTCAAGAGAAACTGAAGTCACCACAAGAAAAGTTAAGTTGAGAACCTCACCAGCCAAAGCACTAAAAACTCAACCCTGAAAAACACTGCATGAAGAGGCACACAAAACAGCCAAATAAATACTATTTCAAAAACATTTGCATTTTTGCAAGGCCATTAACTTCACCAGGTAGCTGAGGTGGTAACATACTGCTGTAGACAAACTGATCAAGGCAGAAATTTACATTAAGAACTAACTATGAATGCTAATAAAAATTAGCAGTCGTTTCTGATTGCGAGGTGTAAATTATTTGTCACAACCACTAACTTCAAGTAAAAAAAAAAACACCCATGCAGATCATTCTAATGATTTGAACTTCTTCAGTTATCAAAATGAAGAGCCACCTAATGCAACAGGCTCTAAACAAAGAACTATTATGTCTTCAATACCATAACAAGTTAAACAGCAACACAAAATGAATGCATACCACTACAATGAGCAAAAAACCTGCAGTCTTCACAGTCATTCCTTCAGGAGTATTTCCAGATGTTGACCCTTTACTAGCAACACCATCCTACATTTTCTATTTTTACATTTGTCTAAATTAAAATGCAAAATTAAGAGAGTGGATCACACCACACACACTTGCAGAAAAGTTCCGTGCACATTAGAACTAAAAAGCTTGCTGACAGAGTAGTTTGGTATGTTAATAACAGCACAGACAAGGTAAGACTGCTGTTTTGCAAGAAAAAGTCTGCATGCCTGTTATAATCAGAAAAGTTTCAGAATGGCTCTGCTGTGTGAATTAGTAGCTGGTGCAAACTGCAGAATCAACCCAAGCCTCTTAAAGTGTGTGACTAACCTTTGAATTGCTCTTCCATGTTTTCCTTGAACCTTTTCCCAAGTATTTCAGAGCTATTTCAGTATATACAGAACACCAGGTGCTCTTTTTTAGTATAGTGTTTCATGACAGACTGGCAATAAAAACTTCTTCAAATGAAGGCAAAAAAACACGTACACAATTGTGGAATATACTCTTCACATACAGTGATATGCATTTCAAGTCAACTCTGCAACAAAATATCAGGTCTGAGGTCCATATCTGAATGCTGCTAATAGCTGAACATACATTGCAGTATTGCCAGCAGGTGATGAATACAACAACATGCAAGAAGATACTACATGTAGGGTTTCTATCTGATGACCAACATGGAAAAAAATCTGCAAAATTCCACAAAAATGTGCTTCTTTAAGGCTTCAATTAAGGTAGACAAAAGAATGTCATCATATCAATATCTAGTCCCTATCCTGATAATAACAGGATACTCCTATACTTTCACAGTGAAATATCTAGATGGAAATGTAGCAAATAAGACGTAAACTCTCACTTTGCAGCATAAGCATCTGAATAAAATCAGAAGTCCTAATTAAATTTTTAAAACTTCCCAGTGTAAAAGGTTGGCATTATTGGTCTCATCAGAGAATAGTTGCACTAATGATGACACAGTTTGCTGGAAGGTTAAAAAAAGAAATTAAGAAATCCAAAAAGATAGACAGCATACAGCAAAAGTTCTACAACAGCAGTTACCTTGTGTTGCTGACAGCTGAAGATGGGAAAGAAAGGAGTCATACTAAGTCAATTTAGCTACAATGCGAGCAAGCAAAGTGTGGTCTTCAGTCAAACAATGCTCTAACACTGAATAGTCTCCCTCTAGAGGTCTACACAAAATTAAGACAGAAAGTCTATTAATTAACTGAGTAATATTACTCTTGAAGTTTATTTTTTTTTAAGCTATGAAGAAGTGTAGCAGTGAAATTCATATCAATCTGCTCCCACTTGTTTTAGCTTTGTAGAACTGAATTAGTCATTCAACTATGCAGTGTAACATGAAGCAAAGTGACATTCCTATGAAATAAAGCATTAATGCAGCACCAAGAAATAAAATCACCCTAGAAGCAAAGAAAACTAGCAGTGAAAGGCACTAAAATCTTAGATCAATCTCTTCATCAGAAGATACTGGTTTGGCAAAGCAGAAAGACTGGTCTAAAGTTTTGCAGAAAGGTTCAAAGCCAGCAGATGCTGAATGCTTATAAAATTTATGAAACTTTTAAATAACATTCAGTGGTTATCTTGTGAAGTTATCTTTTTTTTGACAAGGCATCTGTATCTTGCGTGGAAGCAAGTCTCAGTAAGCAAAGAAGCTGAAGGGAACAGCAGCATCAACTGAAGGACAGGAGAGAGACAGAAATTATGCCAAGGTTGCACAGCTGATCCTGAGTTAGCAGGCACACGTGTATATATGGTAGAACAAATCTCCTTTCAGTGCAGATGCTGCCCTGCAGTAGCATACAGTAAGTCAGTTTGTGACAACAAAAGGGGTGAACCTCAACAGCTAAAGAGAGACAGCCCAGGAACAAAGAAACTGCTTCTGCCTGACTTGAACTTAAACATACGTTTGTTCCAAAATAGATGTAAATAAGGCAGCATGAGTACAATCAAGATGACCCTGATTCATTCATGTTCCTAGTAGACCATGACACATATTTTAGTGCTCAGACTTCTATCACTTATTGCAACAAACAGGACACCCAAAATTTGAATAAAGGCAGCTATGAAAGAAAATTATCTTTTTGTAGAAAGTACTAAACACCAACTCTTCAGTTGTTATGTGGATTCAATGATGAAGAGTCTGCCTGCAGATAAGGGAAATAACTCTATAACTCAGAAAAGCAGCAATGAGAAGGAAGGAGACAGCCCATCTAGAGAGATGACGGACTCAAAGCAATGATGAAAATGCATGGTAAGGAAGAAACATTTTAGTTTGTTCAGAAAGTGTGCTTCTCACATTCACTGAGATTTAAAAAGGTAGTTGATGTCATTAGCATAAGGAATTTAAGAATACCTTTTCAACTACAATCAGCTGTAGCCAGAAATTTGTGAAGGCAGAGAACAGCCATGGCAGAAAACAAACACCCTACAATAGACACAGAAAGAATAAGCAGTTCAGTTCAGTCAAAATATAAGTAGTTCAGAGATGAACAAAGCCTAGCGCTGGGACTCTCACAGGGATATATGTGAATGCTGAAGAACCTCAGACCATCTCCGGTCCTGTATAACATTAACTACTGCCCACATTAATTTACACGTTGCTATGCCAGTGGATTGTTAAACATGGTTAAGGTTCAAAAAGCATGCAGACTCAGAAAATGAAACTTGCAGCACTAAGAGCCACTAACGAACACTGATAAATTACAAGTGGAAAAGGTTCTCTATATATTCATTAAATATTATCTGGAAAACAAGTGCTGACGTAACTGGATCTCACTAGCACATTCATATACTTGATGCAAACTCTCATTTTCTTTCAGTTCCCAAACCACCGACCATATTTACATGGTTAACTGCAGACCTGGAAGTTGTGCCAAAACAGATGGCCATCCACAAGACCAAGACTTGCTTTTGCTACTGCACATCTTAAATTTACCAACTTTGTCTTCACTGTCAAAAGAAACAATAGTTTAAAATGACTATACACACAGCCCTCCCCAGTTCAACTGCCTTGTCCAAAATATCTGAGTGGAATTCATCTCTTCATGAGAAAGCCTGGGATTTAATGGTCAGACAATTTATAGTGAAAACAACCAGCATGTAGAAAGCAACCTGCCATTAAGTCATGGCACAACACTGTCTGTCAAACCTCTCTCAATTTGTTATATAGCCCATGGAAGTGTCGTATTCTCCTCTAGATGGGAAACACCAATAGTTAGTTATCTAATTTGATTATCTTAACACTTACAGCTATTAAGTGTTAAAAAGACAAACCATGCTAAACAACCATGCTCTCAAGATAATCAACTGTAATTAACATTCACGTATATTATTTAGCAATTAACACGTAAGATAAAAAAGTGAACGGGTATTTCCTGGTTAAGAACCTTCAACAAGTTCCATAATGCACATGCAATAACACACCTCCAAGAGCATGAAGATCCCTCACAGAGGCTCAGATACTATCATAAGGTAAATAAGTGAGTAATTCTAACTGAAGTGCTAAGTATAAAGTGCAGCCACGGAACAGTAACTGGTCATTAAGAATGAGAACAGTGACTCTAAAACAGACAAAACCTTATTCTAGGCAATCTCTATACCTGTATCAAATGATTCTGGATAAAGCATGTGAACTGAACAGCATATTTTAAGACAGCAAGTACTCGCTGCCCTATATCTGGCAACTTCTCATGGGAGCTTGGATATTCAGTTAATATTTTACTCCTTCCATACTTCCCCTTGGTAGGGAGCCAAATGAAAATATACGAAGCAGAAAGCCCCACAAACCTGTTAGGTAAGAGAAACAAAAATAAAGTGAGGATGCAGCACAAGGCATTCCATACTAAGAAACCACTTGTAGACTGTTCTTATGCCTTACCACTGGAAAAGGGGAAAATGGTGCAAGACTAAATTGTAAGAAGTAATCAAACTCCCACTGGCAATTAAGGAAAAACTGGTTGCAAGAGCAGGAAGAGAAACTTCTTCAAATATAACCAGATGTACAACAGTACAGAACATCTCATGGAAAACTACACAAGAAGTGGAGTGCAGGAGTACTGCAGAAGCAGTAGCGAGTGACAAAACTGTAGAGTGGAAGAGTAAGACCTAATGCAGGACTAAAAACACGCAAATCAGAGCTTACAACTTCAAAGGAAGACAAGAGCTCAACTACTGTCTGCCACTAAGGGGAAAAGGATTAATTTTCCTATTGCAAAACTGGAAATTTAAGCAAAATCAGCAGAATTTAAGACAAAGAATTAAGTACCTTCAGGTTGTAAGTAAGAGAGCTGTTGAAGGCAAGAAATCCGCAGAATATATCTGTGTATTATCACACAGAAAATTTTCCTTGAAAAGATACCACAAAAGGAACAGAAATTACACTGAATAGAAGGGCTGAGAAAGATCACTTTCACAGAAGGTAGCAAAGACGTAAAGAACAGAAGTATGTATGACAGCACATGTCAAAGAAATAGAAGAGTTGCTTAAAAGTTAAGACTCATCACAATGCTTTGTACACAGAATTTCTACAGTTCTGTTGGATTCCTAAGAATTCACTGCTTTCCATCACGCAACAGTTTACTCCCTCCATATACTTCCCTTTCTCTTCACTTGAGTCTGAGTGGTTCCATCACAGCAGAAAGTCTGATGCTGTGTCAAATGCTTCTATCTGCAGAAAGCTTTTAAGGACAGACCAAAGCTGCATAGTTTTTGTGACCTTTAAGAAACTAAAGATCTGCCCTTTTTGAGCACTACCTGGGAAGTTCAAAGCAGCACAATAAACAACTGCACTCCATGATAGAAAAGCATGTTGCAAATAAAAGACCTCTCACAGCATTCCCATTTAAAAGGTAAAAAAAAAATCTACAACTAAGGAATACCCTAATTGGTCCGAAGGAAGCTCTAGCTCTATTACAACATTGACTTACCTTCTCTTCCTAAAATTAAGAAAAAGGTTTTTAATACTGCATAAAAGTCTATTAAAAAATTGAAAAGCACAAATCCATATTCAGATTGCTGATCATACAGAGGCAACAAAAAACATTTGCTGTGGGTCTGGAAAACTCATTAAAATACATTAAGAATCTGAGAATACATAAATAAAATCAGGATGTATTCAGTATTCTTTCATGTAATTCAGAGCTAAGGAGGAAGACAGTGCAGAACTTCTCATTTTGCCTCAAGTCTCTGCCTTTCATCACCTATACCAGACACAGGATTCCATCTGAAAACTGAACTGGACAGAAGAGCTCATGCACCATTTCCTTGCAGTTTTTCCTCTGACTTCCATTTCCCTAAACTTTCACCACTCTGTCTTACTCTTTCATTATTCACTGAAGACCTATCTTGTAGCTGAATTTGTTTATTTCGATCCAAGACAGGACTATTTTCATACTACTCCTCCTAGTTCCAGTCCCCACCAACTCACATCTCCCAGGTTTTCAGCATGTGCAGAATTCAGCAGACAACATCAAGGAAGGCAGTGCTTATAGGCAGGCTTTTCTCTCCCAGTGTTCCCATTTCTATACTACTGCTTCAGCATATGTATTAGAATCACTCAAAGTCTCAGCAGTAATTATCAGTTGCTAGAGCTTATATCTGAAAAATGATCAGGCTAAGTTGAACTATTTCTGGAATAAACTCCTTACTTCCGTAATGTAATTCTTACCAATATATATATATATGTTTTTTTTTTACTCACTTGGCCACAGACTGGATAACTTTAGAAGATGTATCCTTAATGTTAGTGAAAAATCGCTCCGTTCCACCCCTCAGAATATCAAAGAACCCTCCATAAGTCTGGTCACATTCCGCAACGGTCAGGCCTAGAGTAGTTGAATAAAAACAACTGTACTATAAGTCACATCTAAGAATGGCCTCCAAACTGAAGTAAATTACCTACAAAGCTGTTAAGCAAAAGCATATACAAGCTAAGCTTTGCTGTAAGTCCCACAGTTCTAATGATCTCCTTAACCACAAACTACACAAAAAATGACACCTGTGTGTTAAAGATCTACTAGTAAATCACTTAACAAATTGTTTAATTGACTGTTTGTATTTAAGAGAAAGCAGAGCACAAGATTTGTACTGCTATAGCATTTCTTTCATAATGTCTCTGCAAGAAAACATATCTTTTGTTTAGTCTCAGTCTCAATGTGCAGTATTTCATTAGCAACTCAACTTGAGCATCTCCAATAAAACGACATTTTAAAGCAGGGCTTCATTAGCAAGCTGGCATAATTAAGTTACATTATAAGCATGCAGTCCCAGCTAGCAACATTTCATCATTAACAGCAAACAGTACTGCATCCTGCAAAAAACAGCCAGACAGGATTTTGATTATAATCACAGAATCAGAGGGATTTAAAAGGACCTCTGGAGGTCACCAAGACCAACCCCCTGCTGAAGCAGGTTCCCCAAAGTAGGTTATACTGGAAAGCACTGGTTTTGAATATCTCCAAAAAAGACAACTTCACAGCCTCCCTGTGCAGCCTGTTTCAATGCTCTGTCACCTTCACAGTAAAGACAACCTCCCTTAAGCTCATATGGAACTTCCCGTGTTCCAGTTTGTGCCCACTGCCCCTTGTTCTGTCACTGGGCACAGCTGAAAAGAGCATTTCTATTAGGTAGACAGATTCTTCCATAGCAATTTATATACAGATTAAATTACTGCAATAAGTATTATCCAACTTCCTTCTTGAGCTTTAATACCTTCTTATTGTCAGTTCAGCACACGTAATAAAAACAAGAAAAACTGAATACAATATGAAATATTCCATTGGTATGTTTTATATTAATTAATGCTAAGTTCCAAATTCACATGTAATATATGAAAAGGCGGTTGCTGAGACTGCTTTTTATTACAAAAGCAAATGCAAGAAAGCCTACCCAGCTTTCCTTTCCTTTATTACACCAGGTCCAAGTATTTCCAACTAAATGAACCCTAGAATACTTACATTTCTAGAAAGAACATGCCAGCTTTTAAATCATTTTGGAGACATGTTTGGGTTGAGTCAAGTAAGTACTGTTAGTCTAACTACTGTTTTTCTTCAGATGATGCCACAGCTTCTCATCACTGAAGTTTTTTGGCACAACCCAGCATAACTGTTCCTTAATTAGCTGTGCTCAAGCCAGCATCAGCAATGGCTGTCTCTGAACATAATGACTACAGTGCCAGTAAACTGTTCAGTGAATTCTGTCAAATATACCAAGGTTTTCATTAAGATACAGCACATCTCAAAAGATTTCCAGTAGTTAAATCTTAAGCTCTCACTTTTCAGTAGACACAAATATACATATGTCTCTCTGAATTGAAAAGTTTAGTTTACAGTGAATTCTTTTTCCTCTTTTGCCATAACCTGATTTTTCTTTTCTTTTTTTTTTTTTTTTTTTTTTTTTTGCTATAGTTCATAAGATTATAGCTCATTCAATCAGTCACTCTCATAAAACTTTATCACAGATTCCTCCCCGTCTACAGGTTAATAACACATTTTGGCTTCAATTATTTTACAAAGGAAACTAAATTTTATTTTCCCAGCAATACACTATTTGTGTTACCAACACACAACCAAACTCTAAGGAAAAAGAAAACAAAAGCTTGGAAATACCAACATAATTTCAAAACAGTCTGTATTTGTGCAAAACATTTACAATACCTAAATTCTTTCTTTCCCCAAATGCAAAATATGCAATTGGTGCACTGAGATGGTTGTGTTTTTT
>PPHD01020388.1:0-13671 GCA_002909625.1 Bambusicola thoracicus
GCCAGGCTGGATGTGGCTCTGGGCAGCCTGGTCTTGTGGTTGGTGACCCTGCACATAGCAGGGCAGTTGAAACTCGATGATTACTGTGGTCCTTTTCAATCCAGGCCATTCTATGATTCTATGAGGTTGTGCAGCAAAGAATACAGCAGTTTAAAAGGAAATCCAAATGGTCATCTCCACAACTAAGTATACCACAGTCTGTATTATTGTTTTCATAACTATGAAAAATATTCTGAGTATCAGCATTTGCTTATTCCTACATTGTTTTCAAATAGTACTTTGGGATAAGCACACCTGTTAAAAACAGAAGGACAAAGCTTGTTCTTACAAGTTTAAGGTATTCCAAATTGAATTTTTAAGCATTAAAAGCTCTGAAAAGTATCTTTTTTTTTTCTTTTCCTTTTGAGAACTCATCAGAATGTTGGACTTCTCCAAATATGACTTAATTCCAGTGGTTTCATTGTTGAGTTGCATATTCTCACGACCAAAGAAATCAGAGACATGGCAACATTTGGTCTGTGTTTTCAGACCTAAATATATCTTCCTACAAACAAAATGCCTGCAATGATCATTTGAAATATCTGATTGCAAAAACAGTTATCATGGCCTTTTTCTCTGACATTTAGAAAAGGTGAGCAGTATTTTGACCAGTTAACTTCATAAAGAAGGTGTCAAAAAGACGTGAACAGAGGTTGTTTGTGCATTACAAGTCATTCACATGAGTAGAGGCTGCAGTCACAGCTCTTCCTGGAAGTGAACCCATTTGATTTTAATCACAATGCATGCATTTAAGACACTGTGTTTAATAGTGAAAAGTATGCAAAAATGGGAGACGGAAATGAGAAATGCTTAGAACTAGAGAAGAAAGGAGAATTACTTTCCTGAGTTTCTGTTGAGGATATGTGGTAGAAATGGGCGAATGCTGGAAGCAGGATAGAAATAAAGTTGTCTAGCCCATAAAGTTGCTATGCAGTTCAGCAAATCAAAATAACAGCAATTCAGATGTATCTTAACATATTCCGAAATTCCAGAAAACTTATACAGCTGTGACTTGAGGGAAAAAATAAAGCAAATGCTATCTTAAAAGCTGGGTTAAGTATTCTTGGTTTGTGAGATCACAAGGAATCTTTAGCCAGCTGGAGCCTTCAGGTTATTCAGTGATTCTAAGTAGAAATGTGAATGACTAATGAAATAAATAGTTGTCTTCCTCTTAATTTTTCATTTGTGGGGCCAACAGTTTTTACGTTTCCTGAGGCACTCTGCATATATTATTGAGGTAGTATGTTAAAACGATCTCGCCTCATTTATCCTCCCCCACAAAATAGTTGAGATGTAACTTTCCAAAGAAAACATCTGAAACATTTAATTTTACCTGTCACTTTTTTCATTTTCCCTGTTAGAACGCTGGGCTGTACATTTCTAACAGGGAGTTTTCATGTGAAGGGTAGAATAAACAAAAGTATGATTTAACAGTCAGAGACCCAAAAATGACTAATGGGCATCTTTAATTCCTTTTCCAGTTCCTAGGTATACATAGTTGAAAGCTATAAAGGTAACAAAGGTTATCAGGACCTAGAGATAAGAATTAGGAGTTGTTAAGTTTACTGTCTAAAATCAGAGTTTCCTCATTTTTCTTCCTCCTATGTGAAGTAGTAGTTCCTTGGATTTTTGTTATTCACACTGTCACATTAATGCTGTATTGTGATTTATCATTTTCAAGGAACAGATATTCATATTTGGTTCATCAAGATGTATTTTGTAGTGTTCTCCACCTAGACACACATCTTTATTTTGTCTGAATATCTTCTCTATTATACTGATGATTCTCTATATTTTGAGGAAGGACTTTTTTGTTGTAGACTATATTTGTTTCAGTGTTTTGTGCTAGTCTCTTTAGCAAAGTCTTCTCCACTATAGATCAGTCTGTCAGCTGGTGTGACTTTATGCTAAAGCCTCTGTGTGGTTCCCAGTTGATTTTTCAGGTTGAAGCACAGTAGATATGAACCCTGAACAGATTCACATGTCTTCACTTGGGAGTAATGTTATGCAAGCAGAAGTAGCGATTGAGCTTCTACTGATCATAAATTGAAGTTTGTTTTGCTGAGCCCCAAGAGAAACAGGTTTAAGTGATTTGAATTAAATCTTTAATTACTAACTAGCTGTAGAAAAATACTTTTAGACTATTTTTTTCTGGAACAGGTAATTCCTGACTTTACATATGATGCTTCTTCTTTGAAAGTATTCATAAAGAATGATGCTAGGACATTTTGGCTGGTATTTCTCTTCTAACTACATTCAAACTGAATTAGATTCAGTGTTTGTCAAACTGATTTTGCTAAGAAAATAAGATTTAAAGTGCATTATGCATGTCCAAAGTCTATATGAGATTGTTTGCTTTATCTCTTCCTGTTACTTTTTGCTGTGCGGTGAAAGACTCACTGCACTATGGATTCCTTTTTCACTCACGTTATGGTCATAGCAATCTGTTGTATAAGACAGAGCTTGTTCAATGAGTGGATGTACTTTCAATCATCAAGTAAACTCTGTTTTCACTGGTTTGACTTAGAGAAAATGAAAGTTTGTTAGAATATTTTATCTTGTCATCACTGTCTTTTTCTTCCTTGGTTATTTTATGAAGTTTTAATGCAGCTCCTGTTTAAATCAGTCAGAAACTGGACTCTATATTCAAAATTTTTCTGCTGCATCTGTCTTAGGCAAAAATTATCTGAAGTTCCAAAATATAATTACATTTTTACCCTCTATGATATCCTCACAGAACAGGCAGAGAAGTAATCTGGAAAAATATAATGGCCTTCACTGTGCTGGTGCACCTGAGCATATATGGCCACTTTCCTGGCTGAATGCAGGGAACGCATCTTCAGCAGTATAGACCACTTGTACTAGAGACTTAGATGATGCATTCACACACACACCCCACCATGTTTGCCCCCCATGTAAAGGCTGGATTTACAGGTTACTTCTATTGTGGAGATAGTGGTATTCATCCGCACCCATGATCCACAAGTAACCTAGAATCATATCATAGAACATCCTCCTTTGTCATTCCTAGTAGTGATGTGTAGGGGTGGTGTAACACAAGGGAAGTTGAGAAGGGTAGTATCAGTCAAACTAAGACCAGCCTCAGGTAATTTATTACTCTTCACTACATTTAATACTGATAAAGTGGAACTGTTTAGTTGTTATGCATTGGAAAATGGAAAAAAAAGTTGCAACATACAAGTGCTATTTACGATATGCAAAATCAGTCTGTAAATTATATTTTTGTTGTTGTTTAGCTAACACTTGGCATGTTACAGAGTTCTCACGTGCTTGTCTGCCATCATGGGAGCCTTACGTAGCATTTCACTGGCGAGGGTCCATTGCGCTTCATGTTTAAATTTTGCCCAGAGTCCTTTGGTTCTAATTTGTTTTCAGATCACTTTAAATTTCCAACAACTGCAGAAGACACAAAGACATTTTGTCTGAGGAAGGGTATGTTTCATCAGACCACGTAAATAATTTTTGGCTTTGGAAACTTGATTAGAAGCAATGCACATAATATTTTCCTTAGACATAACCGAGTCCTCAGCTTTGTCTTTTGCCTGAACTGTACTCCTTAAGCTCTCAGTCCACTGACCTGAATGCCCACATATGGTTTTGGACTTTCTGTGATAGCCATAGTTCATTTGTGGGTGATGCATGGCTGACTAAGAGCCTGGTTTCATCTTTGGTTTCATTATTGGCTTCTAGTTTGAAACACTGAGAATTTGCATCATTTTTGTGTGGTGTATGGGATTTTTGGTTTTGATTCATGGAAATAATGACTAGAGTTTGGGACAGCCACATTTTTTCTTCTCAGAGACAGTTTATCTCTAATTTAATGGACTGGTTTCCGTTTTTTTTTAGCTTTCCAAATGCGCAATTATCCCATTAGAACTCTACCAGAGTCCAGGCTAGTCAGAGAGCAACAATCTCATTTGGAGGGAGGGGAGAGGAGCTCTGGGACTTGTGTTCATTTTGATGGTGAACTCTTTCTCACACCCACTAGAAATTCCAGCCTGAATCCTTTCACTGAAACAGATACATTTCCATGAAATATTACTGTTTAAAGAAAAGGTATTCTAAAGAAAAAGTGTCCTCAAGCTAATTTTTTCTTGGTTTTGTTTTTTTCTTTTCTTTTTTTTTTTAAATCTGCTCTATCTGTAGAGTTCTATTAAGCAAAGACTGTAAGCTGAAATGGTTTCTGGACTGTAGGAATATATTTCTGTAGGACTACAGTACTGAACAGTGTCTAAGTGGGAATGACGGCTTCCATTTCTAGCAGTGCTGATTGAGTTGATACCCAGAACAAAGGACCATGATCTGTCTCGCCAGGAGTCATTCTCAATAATATCTAAGGTCTTTGGTAAATTTTTCACTTCATAAGCTTTGCTAACCTTAAAAATAAATAAATGAGTACTAAATAAATATTGCAGAGAGCAGTCATGGAAATCTTACAGAGTAAAGCCTCAACATACTGCAGTTGGCATTTTGCATTGCCAACAGCCCTGAGCTAAACAGACTGTTCTGTGTTGATGCTAATACAGATTGTTCTATTTTTTAACCTGCATACTGCTAATCAAATAAGCATAGATGTGAGATGTGTGTCCTTTGAATTGTGACCATTTGCTAACTGGAGTGTAAGTCCTGCTTCAGTTCCAGGCCTGATGAACAGCACTTGGCACTGGACATGGTGGTAGCATTTCCTACCGCTTGTTTTCACTTGGAAAACAAAGCAAACTTGGAAGAGTTGCACTGTTTTGCTTTATTTTATCATTCCTCCATTTCCTCCCGTGTCATGGAACAGCACTCTTTACTTAGTGACAGGATGCTGTGTTGTGACTTGACGTTGCCCAGCTCCTTCATTTCTCTGCCAACAGCATGCTGTGGAGCAGATTTGGTACCTAAAGGAAAAGGGCAGCTGAGAGACAGCGTACAAGAAATAGCAGGAATTACTTTTAAAACAAATATGTCTGTCTTACGGGAAGATTTTTATAGACTTCTAATCCAATTATGTTAAAGCACTAGTAATATAGTTTAACTTGTTGGCTTTATTTTTAAAAAACATCTGGTTTTAATCAGAGTTCTTGAATAAGACAGCTATCTCTTTACAATAAAAAATTGCTATACTATAAAGTGGCAAAATGAAGTGTTTCTTAGATACTTTAACTGGAGTGTAACAGTTGACCAGTGGTCTAAAGAGCATCTCTGTTGAACTTGGATGGAAGTTGGTTGACTTTAGATGTGTCTTCAGAGCTTTGGAAATGTGTTATATGGATTTTGTGCAAAAATAAGTAGACAATTACACTTTCGTATCAGAATACATCAAAATAGTGGGGAGAACATTTTCTCTGTGCTGCGTTGCTGATAGCAGCTGTCTTGCTAGTTTGTGCTTAGTCTTTGGTTTTCATGAGGAGCCTGATTTTCTTAGATTTTCATCCTAATGCAATGTTTCCTTATTACTCCCACTACATGAATTTATTTTTTATTACCCAATTCGAAATCTGTTTTTAAGTAATTATTTAACTGATAGCCATTTATCCTAGCAGAGGCTTCAGAAGAAGCCATTTCTGCCAGCAGAGCTTGAAATAGCCTTGACAAGTTTGTGATACTAAGCTTTGTGATGCAGCATCAATATCCACTTGCGATTTCCTAGTTGAAGTCTGTGTGTAGATGTCAGAATGGATCATGTGAAACTATGTCGGTCAATTAATCACTGCCAATGAGCCATGGCATGCCAAAGCTCCATTGCATAACAGCCTCCTTGTTAAGTTCACAAAATCTAAATCCGCAAGCCAGACCTCCTTCTCTAAGACCTCCAATAGAGGTTACAGAAATGTTTGCAGGGAAGTACATTTACTGCATGAAATGAATGTTGCAGGCTTATAGTGTTATCTTTAGGGGGAGGAAAGAAAGAAAGAAAGAAAGAAAAAAATGTGGAGGTTGTCTTGATAATTAGTTTGATGGAATTTATTATGCTGGGTAGGTCTACAGTAAGTCTTCTAATGTGAATGTAAAACCCATACTGAGCAAGTACACATAATGTAAGTGAAAATAAGATGGAATCTGAACATTATTTTCCATAGCAGTGACTGCTATGAGGCAGAAAGCGTCACAAGAGTTTAGTTCTTTTGCACCCCCATCTGTTTTTTTACCCTGATCTTGACAGATGCAGAACCATAGGGTAAGAGAGGTAAGGAAAATCAAAAATGAATAGTAGCCTGACATACTACAAAAATAAATTAAATTCCCCTGACAAGTAAGTCATTGTTACAGGGGTGAGAGTGTGAGGGGGAGAGGGAGTCCGTCTTTTACTTCACTGGCCCATTTAGGAAGTTTGGTCACTGGTATGAAGCCATACAGCTGCACACAATATAAAGTAAGTTTAACAGCATATTTGGTGAGTTTATAACTTCCCTAGGGCATTTTAACATTAAAAATAGTGATTGTTAACCTGGTCCATCTGAACTTAAATATGAGCTTACTTTGCAAGAAACGAGGGGTGATGGCTCAAGTACTTTTCTGTGTTTTATTATTGCATGAGGGCTTACATTGGTTGATAGCTGCATTCTGTCTGGTTTTGCGTTTTGTACTCAACAGGAATATGCAAATCTGTAGTCTCAGTGCGGATGGCAATCCCAGTGCTGGATTAGAAATATGTTCTTCTACATTTATGCACAGATAGTCGAAATTGAGTAGTTTACAGATAAAGCAGTAGTTGTGTGTGATGGACATTAGCAGTCAGTACCTTACATGTGCATTGTCTGAAGACTAAAGATTTTCACCAGAAGCAAAAACTGTTTTTAAAACACTAGTGTTTGAGACAGGAAGCCAAAATAAGACCAGAAACTCTTGAAAAGCATGTGAGAAATTGTTGTGTGCTGTAAAGTATTACCATTGCCGTACAGGCTGAATCACACAAAGTCACAAATGCTTATGGTTGGAAGCGATCTCTGGAGGTCACCTGGTCCGACCTCTTTGCTTAAGCCTATAGCAGGTTGCTCCGCACCATTTTCAGACAGCTTTTGAAGTCTTGCCCTATTTCAGGGAAAAGCCACTTGCTAGGTGTTTCAGATAGAGCTCTAATCTCATGTACTACGGCCCTGATACAGCTTGTACAAAGTTAGCAGGTAAAGCGGGAGAAATCAGACTGCAGGTGCAACAAGTACTGTACCTACTATAGGTACTACTGGCATACTATGGATCCTTTTCACCTACAAGCAAACTTCAAAACCACACACCTTAGAGAAGACAGCATCCCACCATTGGAGCAAGGATCTCATCTCAAGGGGACCCATCACTTCTCTAGAGGCATCCATGCTCAGGCTCACAACCCTGTTGTCAAGAAGCTTGACAGAGACATGTGCTGTATGCTTCCACACAAATAAAAGTTGTGTTTTTTATGCTCTTACCTTTCATTATGTTCTTCAATTCTTTTGCTGTGGTTCATGATGAAGTACTTTGTATGGCTGGTAAAACTTTAATGCTTAAAGAAATTTTCTCATACTTCCTAGGCACGCCAGTTTCATTAGATGCCTCATTTCTCAGCTAAGAGCCTCCTGTTTTAAAATGACCACAGCTAAACCTTAACTCCCTTATGGGCAGAAATGCATCCATACAGCATCAAACAAACTGAGAGTGCTCAAACTTTCTAATACTGGCAGTTGGCAAAACAGAATCATTGCACATGGGGAATGGCTGTTTGGTTTCCACCACTACTGGTTCAGGTAGGTGCTGTTGATGTTCCATATGCAATACATGAAAATTCTAGTATCTAGATATTACAAAAGCATTGGAATAGCAATTCTGAATTTTAGGGGGTGCATAAGTGTATATGTAACATTATATATGGACACATTATTGAATACAGTTCAGTGCTGGTTTGAATGGATAGTACGTAGCCTATCATAGTAGCAGTCCTTGGGTTTGTTTTTGGCTGTTATCACAGAGCTGAGGATTAGGAAGTCATTTCCTAAAGTTTAAATATAACTTCAATTCTATATGGATGGTTAGAAAAACAATACACATATTGTATATGCACATCATCACGTTGACTGTGTATCACAGATAATGGTTATAGTCCCTGAACTGAGTTAAATTAGGATCAAGTGATGGATGACACTGCGTGGCTTATCGCTTTTATAACAGGGAAAGATCTTGCAATGTTAAAAACATGACAAATAGCAATTCATCTAAAAATATTGCAATGTTCCTTCTAGATGATAAGAATTATCGTCCATCTAATTCCATTTGTTATGAACAAATCTTACTAACTTCTTAAAAATTACTACAATATTTTGGAATACCCAAGCAATTTGAACTTAACTATGTCTTAGGTTTTTTCCCTATGTTTTACCAATCTCTGCTAGCTGAAGTGAACACTGTCAGAAAGTAGCCTTTTGCCATCTCTTAAATATTTGGCATAAACTGCAGAAGCTTGGACACATATTTGCCTTAGCTATTGTGAGTAGTTATCTTGAAACAATTGGAACAACCTTTTTCTTTTTTCTTTTCTTTTGACACCTCAAATTGCAACATAATCCTGTTTAATAAACAGACAATTAAATGAGGAGATTAGAGGGAAACTTCTGGCCTGGGTAGAAAAGTAAAGGGAGGAATGATAAGCACTGAGCATTCAAATTGGCAACCACCAGGGAAGTTTGTCCTGCTGCACCCTCTGGCATATATCCAGGACTTGCTGTATGTAGGTGTATGTCTGCAAATCTATTGCAATTTGTTCTCAGTACACAGGCAGTGGGGTGGATACAAAGACAATGACTGTGATGCTTTTCAGTGGACAGATGAGTTATAAGAATAATATGCACGTGCACTTGAGCACAAATGGCAGCAAACAGGATTGGCAATTCATTGATGAGAAATTGATGAATTCACCCATGAAGGAAGAAGCTAAAAATCTGACAAATTTGTATTTCAAACCTTTACCATACTGAGGTACTTGGATCAATCACAGAGATGTTTGAAGTGATGGTATTATGAAGGTTGGTGTACTGACCAGGCTACAGTGCTCTCCCCACTAGCAAGAGAATACAAATCAAATCTTTGAATTCCTAAGAAGTTGTCCAGCCTAACAGATGGACACAGTAAGGGACACTGGATTAAGTCTGCATTTGACTGAGTCTCTGCACTTTTTGTGTAATTTCCAACCATCTACTTATCTCATTCAGACTGTCAACATTTCATGTCTTATGTCAGACAGCATCCTTTTCTCTGGGCTTGTTGAATGTGATATGCAAAATTTCTTACATTCACTCAGAACATTTCTGGGAAGACCATTTCCCTCACTTGCTGCTTTCAACATGACACGTGTCTTCACTGGCTCCTTTTCCTCTGTCACATCAAACCAGTGTTACTTGTCTTCACTTTGCATGCTGTTCATGTCATCTATTCACCCTATCTGTCATCTTTCATTCACTATTGATTGGTTAACTCCTGCCTGCAGCGGGCTTCTGACACCTGCATTCAGCACCCACTTCTTTCATTTTCAGACAAGCATTTCTCTCCTTCTCCCGTCCCACTCCTCAAGCTTGGGAGGAATCTGCTGTAAATATGCTCTAAGTTATTTTATCACTATCCTTCAAATCTCAGCCTAAAACTTTTGTGCTGTGATACTACTAGGAATGTTCAGAATGGTTAGACAGCTGTTGTACTGTAATTCTTCCCTTTCATGACAGTCAAGCTTGCTTTCCTACATCCTTTTTTCCAGCACAGCCACTTGAAGAAAACATTGTCTGTATCCAGTTCATCTCTCTGAGAACTTTTGTTTTACGTATGTGTTACTGTAATGTGAACTATTTTTAGCAAAGGTAGTAGCCTACCCAGGCCAGGTTGTGCCGCAATAATGCAATTAAATAATTCTGGGGTTGCATTAGTGGGTTCAGTCTCACTATCAAGAACAGTTTCATACCAGTCTAATTAGTCTGGTTGCTAAAGTGCCAGTTGCCTCAGTGAACGTTGCCTCATATTTCATCAAACTTAATGTCAACGCTGTCTGACAGACTGTTAGGGTTGAGGAGCCTCACATATTTGTCCTTGATTAGGTAGATGATATAGAAGAGTTCCAAGTATGGAACTCTTATGTATGTAAGCAGTAACTTGTGGGACACAAAGGTTAAAGACTTGCATATTATTCACAACATCCAGTCTAACTGGGAAGGTGCATCTGCTGATCTCCCTCTTCTCCCTCCCTGCGTGATGGAAAGACAGAGACTCTCATCGACAAAGTGACTTAAAACATTAAATTGGGGATCTGGTATGATTCATCCACTTGACTGTAGAGGAAAACTGGAGAGATGAAACTGAGATGTTTAAAGTTGGGAACCATGAATAACCTTCTTAGTACTGAGTGTGGGATTTCCAAGTCAAGAGCATAGACTAGTAGATGGATAGACATGCCATGACGACTTGTGCACTGGTTCATCCTCCACTTCGCTGCACATTAGATGCCATAATCATAAACCCCGTGGAGGAGGATAAAGAGAGAATGAGAAAGTTTTGTTGTTGCCATGACCCAAAGACCACGATTTTGTTTGGTATGTCAGGGTGGTGAATTCCCAGTCCCACCGGTGTATCTCAAAAAGAGGGTCATTCAGGTTGAAAGGGACCTCAGGAGGTCTCAGGCCAACCTCAAGTTCAGAGCAGTGTCAGCACTGACTTCAGCCCCAGATGCTCATTGCTTTGTCCAGCTGAGAGGTTTTCACTCCAAGGACAGAGATTGCAAAACCCCTGGTAACCTGTTCCACTGTTCTTGCCTCATCACAAAAATTTTTGCCTGGCCCTAGCTGACTATCTTGGCAGCCCTTCACTGGATTCACTCCAGTTTTTCAACATCTTTTTTATGCTGTCAACTGGACATAACATTCCAGATGCAATGGAACGAGTGCTGAGTAAAAGAGAATTACCACTTCCTTTGATCAGTAGGAATGTACAGCCTGCTAGCTGGCTGTAGGACTTAAAATAGCCCAGGATGCTGTTGGCCTTCAACAGTGCCTGGCTACCATTCAGCCTACTGCCTATCAGGATATTGGGTCTGTTTCAGAAGAGCTGCCAGCCAGGCTATACTGTGACAGTTGCTTTGTCTGTCCCATTTCTATCAATCCTTGTTGAATTTCCTCCAATCTATCCAGATCCATCCAACTGACAGAACATATAAACAATTTCCACCAGCTTGGTGTCATCTTCAAATCTTATGGGGAAGCACCTCATCTTCCACTCAAGGTCACTGATAAAGGTGCAAGCTCTATTTTCAGTGGCATGGGTTCATTGTGGTTTAAGCCAGGAGCAGATCCACACCACACTACCATTCACTCACTCCCCCCATGAGGGGGACTGGGGACAGAAATGGAAAAAAACGATAAAACTTGTGAGTTGAGATAAGTGCAGTTTAATAGAAAGAGACAGAAAAGGATGGGAAAACAATAATAATGATGATAAAGGAATATACAGAAGTGTTGCACAATGCAGTTGCTTACCACCCGCCAGTGAGACTATCTAGAGCCAGCTCTCCTCAGTTTTATTGCTGAGCGTGGTGCCACATGGTATGGGACATTCCTCCAGTCAGTGTGGGGCATGGTTCTATACCCTCTCAGCAACTTGTGTGCCCCTGGCCTCCTCACTGGCAGGGCAGCACAAGGAGCTGAAACTCCCTTGGCTCTGTGCAAGCGCTGCTCAGCGGCAACTAAAGCATCAGTGTGTTATTAACATTATTCTCATTTTAAATCCAAAACACAGTACCATACTAGCTACTAGGAAGAAAATTAACTGTCCCATTCAAAACCAGGACAGGGTGTCATGCAGTATTAACTTAGTTTCACAGACCTGTTAGTGAATTTTTAAAAGCGCCATAAATGATGCGTCTTAGATAAACAGATCATGAGAAACAAAAGGCAAAGTGATAGGAAACCTTTGATCAAACAATTTCACATTGTCATGAGTTGTCCCAATTCTGGACCTGGCCTAACAAATTTCAAATCACACAGCGTGTCAGAACGTTAGAGAGGAAACAGAATTCCACTTTAAGCTGAGACCATCCTGAACCCTTCATTATGGTTTCATAGCTACCTATAATATATATACAGACTTGTGTATAGTTAAGTTTTACTGAAAGAATGTCTCTTATGGCTGCAGCCCTCTGTGCCAAGTTTCTAAATTGAGTGAGCTTTTCCAGCAGAGTTACTGACCTCTGAAACAGGGTTTCTATCATGAAAATGCTGACATAACCTTTAACTGTAGAGCCACGAACAGCTTTGTTATATTACTTGTTCCTAGCTTATGTCCTTGCTCTGGAAACAGTGGTGGCATTGTCTGCTGCTAATCGTGTTAAGGGGCTGGGGAGAATTGGCACTGATATCAGAAGAGAGAAGTAATTTAAAATTAAAAATTCACCTTACACGAGTTGTACAAGCTCAGGGGATTTTTACATTAATATCTTCAGCTTGGAACTAGGTATACGATACCCTAATTTTTTTTAATACTCTTCAAATACATCAGATTGATAAAGAACATTTACTACCTCTAATATATTTTGAGTATTTTAAGCTGTCTTAGATTTATAAATCTGACTGGTGGATCTAATCGCCTTTTTTATGTACTCTTTTTCCTCAGTACTTCATGTAAAGAGAAACCAAAGCCTCACACAGTGCTTCCAGCCTCTCCTGATCTTAGTGTGAGTCTTGCAATATCCAGTGTTTTCTTAAAGTCCCAGCTCCTGGCGTTAGACGATTGCCTCAAGAGCTCAGCTTTTCTGCTTTGTAGCCTGCGAGAGTTCCCAGAAAAGACCCAAAATCTGAATGCCAAAAGATCCAAAGTAACAAGCAAAAGGAATCTAGAAATTGCAGTTTTGAATATTGTTATGGCTTTTTCAGAGGACCTGATGATACTGTCCTGCAAAAGGCTTGTGCTGAGCAGCCTGTCAATAGTGTTTTCTTTCCAGAGGTGCTAATTTCCAGAGATAAAGAACTGATTGCTCCTAGTGAGAAATGCAAAGGAGCTTGCAAAAGCTGTTAAGAGTGGGAAATTAACAAACACGGGAGGCAAATGGGTGAATAGATAATTTTCAGCCAATTAAATCTTCATCAAACAGAACCTGTAGTTCCCCACTATTTCAGCTGCTGTGTGTTTGGTGTCAAGCTTCATTTTTGCCTGGGGAGGGTAGGAGGAAGTTTGTTAATTTTTCAGCAATTCTCTCTTTTTTTGTTTTTCCTGGATGAATTAGCCTTTCCCTTTCTATCTGTGTAAGAACATTATTGCTGGAGTCATGTGATTGTCTTACTGGTATGGAAAGACAGGTAGGTAGAGGTAGTCTTTACATGCAACTCCACAAGGCTTCCAAGGACTACATAAAGTCCCACTAAGCAAAGGCTTTTGCCTTTCATGTTTCACAGTCCCCATTCTTACTGTGCCGTACAGTTCTAATGTATTCTGAAGTCTTGAGTAACCCAACTGCTAGATGAGATCATATTCTTAATGACATCAGCAGCCAGCTACTGAAAAAGTTTGCCATTGTGAAAGTGCTCCTTTACGTTCTTGCTTAATAAATGCATTAATTGTAATTCAGTAGGGAAAAAAAGCTGATCTGTTATAGTAAAACCATCTGCCTTTTATTTCTTTGGTTCA
>PPHD01020389.1:0-13670 GCA_002909625.1 Bambusicola thoracicus
TTCTCTTCTCTTCTCTTCTCTTCTTTTTTTTTGTACTGTCCAGTAGAAATAAAGAAGTTGTGGGTTACTCTACATAGATTGGATGGAAAATAAGGCAAATAACTGTTTTGAAGGAATTAAGTATTTGCCAGACCCTGATTAGCCCTTGATTCCATCTCAGTCATTACCTTCTTTACCGCTGGCATTCACTGTGCACAGTCAAACACTGCTTCTGCAGTAAGCAGGCCTAACTGAAGGCCTGAAACTGATGAGTTTCAAGTATCCTTATCCAGTTCAATTATGAGTTCATGTTCATTGGGAATGGTTGTGGAAAGGCCTAATTGTTTGTCGTGAGTGCTTTTGTTATGAGTGTGGTCTCTTTTCTTTCAGGTTGATAGATGTGCATATTTTGGAGTCTACTTCCCATGCAGTTACTTGTGTTAATATTTTCTGCTATGAAAACAGTTTTGCTTAAGTTGAAAGGCCCTTATTGTGAAGCGAATGGGAAATCAGGATATTTGAATTGTCAATTTATAGTTGATAGAATTGCTAAGCATCTCTGCATGGTATTGAAAGTAGAGGGGGGGAAAAGGTAAATGCAAGATGTTGGTGGCAGTAGGGAAGGATCAGGTTGCGGAAGAATATCTGCACAGAGATAGCAGTGCTAATCTAACATCCCTACATGGACTCACATTGATGCCAGTGGTACTTTATGCTACCACTGAGAACAGAACATCTGTTGAAGTATTTTGCTGTAAAAAGACAAATCTATGAATGAGGTGGCATGCGGTTAAACTGTGTTGTCATACATGGCCAGTGAAGTATGTGCTGCCACCAACAGAATCACAGCTCTCTGTTCTGGGCCAAAGATCTCCTGTCTCTTCTATGGGAGAAGTGGGCCCAAATTCCTTCAGGCAGGTGGTGGGCATCAGCTTGGTCACAACTCCTATCACCGGGGGGGAGAGGGGGGGTAGAAATTGGTGCTTACCCCCCTTCGTTAAGAGAAAACAGAGGCAGTTTTTGTTCTATGACCAGCCCACCTTGTCAGACCTCTGTCATCTTCAAAATCTGAGCACAAGGAACGTATGTGATGTCTGTGGAACTGTGAAAGGCTTAAGTAGAAATCAGGACTACCAAGCAGCTGTGTATCAAAGGCCTTGGTTGACCGCGTGCAATCAGCACCAGAAAGGGGAACCAGAGTGTTTTAAGGAGAAAAATGAACGTGTGGGCAGAACTGTCTCTAGAACTGGACGGCAGCTGAATTTTTGGCTGCTCTAGTCAAAGGGTATGTCAAACGTATTCACTCAAGCTTAGGTGTAATAGATACCTCTAAGTTCACATACATTCTCTAGATTCAAAGTGTTCCCTTTTACTGCAGAAGGAGCCAGTCTGTGAAAATCAATCCATAGCTGTCCTGTCCAATCAGTCTGAAGAACACACTGAAATCACAAACCACAGGAGTTAGGATTCCTCCCCCAGCTCTGCTCTTAACGGAATGCTGACATCAAAGGATATAGGAGCTGTAGTGAGCAAGCGGTCAAAATGCAAGCAACCAATTTGAATTGCTAAGATTGAATTATAAGTAGCAGCCAGCTTCACTTCTAACTGAGGATCCAATTTTTTTGTTGTTTTTTTTTTTTTTTAAAGAGGGGGAGGAACCCAGACCAAACAAAATTCCAAACTAAATCCATCTGTCTACTTCTGCTCAATGAAAGTTAAATAGTAAGTGTGGCGCTTTGAAGCCTAGATGAAAGTGTCACTGTTCAGAAAATGTGCGGTCTGTACAAACACACTTTCATAAGGGCAGATGTCTTCCTACGGGAGGAAAAAATAAATCTCTCTGCAGGTTTCCCTTTCCTCTGTGCCCATTTTAATTCTCCCAAATCATGAAATGCAAGTGCAGGCAGTTAGCGTGCAGCTCCTGCACTCATTTTGGCTGAGTCATGAAGTACAGCGCAGGCTGCTTTGTCTCAGGGCACTGGGCAAGGAGGCCACTGTTCAGAGCGGCTTTGGCAGAGAGGGAACACAAAAGCGGGATTTGGAGTGCGTGACGGGGCAGTGCTGAGTGGAGCGACTGCAGGGAGCCTCTCAGCCTGCACCCCTCCTCACAGCCACCCCATGGCAGCTCGCGTGAGGGCAGCAGGAGTTTGGATGGAAACTTTTCCTCTAGCAGACAGTTAGTTAAATCTCTAGATCACTAAGCTGACAACTAGCCCAGTCAATGAGTACTATTTATTTCCACTTTTCACACTGTACCTCTCCTGCGCTCAATATTAGTATGAGAACTGCTCTCAAGGAAGTAGGCCTCACTGTGCCCCAAGATACCCCCTGCAGCCCCTTGCTCCCTATGCAGTGTGCTTGAAACAACTGCCTCCCACTGTAATGGTGTCCCACAGCCTTTGCTCACAATGAAAATTCATCCTCAAAAGAAAAGTTAATTATGACAAATTTTTTAAGGATATCTGTATGGTGCAAGCCCAGTTCCCCAGTTGAGTGGCAGGTTGGCACTCACATAATATATTTCCAGTATGGTCTAATTCTGTTTAGTATTTAGGAAAATAGTTTTTAATCTCTTATTCACTACATATTAATGAAGTCAACTGTGATTCTTCTTAGTAATTAGATATTTGATTTAACATCCAGGCTTTTCACTTCTAAAAATAAAACAAGAGACAAAGGCAGGTACAGCACAATGGATTAAACTCTTTTGCTAAACAAGGATGGAAATAAAAGGCAGAAGTTTCTGTATGTTGTATTACTGGCAGTAATTATTGATGTAGGTGAGTAGTCCATAGAGTTTCTGTAGGTTTGTGGTTCTAGAACCAAGCGATGAATTTATTCTGGTTATTTTTTCTTTATTTCTGGTGATGAAGCCTTCTGTCATTTTATCCCACCAAAGGAGGTGAAACACTTAATCGTTGCACATTTACATTTGTACTTGATCACACCTTCACTGAAAATAGTGACTCCCCAGTTGTCAGGGCTGTGCTCAGTACTCTTACTTCTCCCTGCCTAATGGGAAAGGGCTCAGGATGGTTTCTTTATGAATGTGTATTAACCTTAAAAGAAAAAAAAAAAATCTTTACAGTTCCTGTCATGCTCTCAGCAAATGTTAATGCTGCAGTAGAAACTACATATGTATCACATTAACCACAGAAGATGTTATCCTGATAAGCGTTTCACTTGCATCCTCAGCTGCACTAATACTAGGCCTACTGCAAAATTCATCCACTGGAAAATCTGTATCTATTTTGAAGCCTTTGACATGTTTACTAGAAGGTTACTGGGAACTGCTCTCAACTACAGTGATGACAGATCGGTTTATTTAAACTTTGTGGGTACTTTTGGAGACTGAGACCTGCCTAACATGTTGTAAGAACGTCAGGATTATAAATGATGCTGTCCCATGTAATCACCATGGCTTACCTTAGTAACCCTTGAAAAGTAGTGCCACTGTTGCTTGAGTGAAGGCTAGAGTGATTTTTGTTCTGTTAGGAGTATCAGGATTAGAACCATCTCAATACATCTTGTACATATCTTTGAAGTAAGATGATGGTGATATACCGTGCGTTATGCTGGATATCTTCAGTAATTTGTGCAGTAAGAAACAAATTTGGGCTTTTTAGCACAAGTTTATGGTTTCTCTTTTTCAGTCCGTACTTTCTGCATTTTTAAAAGGATTACTCTGGTTTCATTCAGAAGTAGATAATGTCAGGGAGGTGTTCCCATGCCCTAAAAAAGATAGGGGAAGCCCTCTGGTAAACGCAACGTAGGCGTTGCCTTGCATTCCAGACACAGTCTGTTTTCTGCTTCTCTGAGCCTTCCCAGAGAGAAAGTACCTGAGATACTTTTGTTGTTGACATTGTGTAACCGTCAAAGAGGCATTAGCGACTGTTTGGAAATAATGCTGGTTTGACTGACGTGATCGTTTCAAAGCCACAGTGCAGATTATTGTCATAGTTCTGCTTCCATAGATTATTTTAAGGAAGCACTGAGGCAGTGGGTTATGTAATCCCAGTCACTGCTCTCTCTTCTGCAGTCACTTTTTTTTTTTTTTTTTTTTTAGACTGTTTTGAACAATCACTGGATGTCAAAATGCATCATCTCTGGAAGAGAGAGAACAAAATGGAAGAATGGAGTGATGGAGAAAGTTGAAGTAGAAAGTACATTTCATACTCTTTAAAAGGTACTTACGAACATAGGGGTTAGTGTATTGGAACTGTTAAGTTCCAATCCCTGTTAGCAGGAATTGTGTTTGTGTGTAGCAAGAGAAGAGAGAGAATAGGGAAAAAAAAATGTATATCTGTATCAGAACTCAGAATTATGAGATTTCAGAGGTTGCAATAAGATTAGGGTGATATTGAGATGACTGAGATGATCTGACCTTACCTAGTCATGCGCACAGTGTATTAAGTATAATGTAAATTACGGTCCTTGTCTTGTGCATGTTACTGCTGACTTTTCTGAAGAGCAATAAATGTTGAAGAAATTAGTATGGGAAAAATAGACTTGCCATGGGCAAATAGTTGGAAACTTTTACAGAGATATGTGTATCTTCACAAGCTTTAAGCATGAAATACCAGTCTGGGCTTCTTAGACATGTCTGTACTATGTGACACTGCCTTGTTCAACCTTGATGGTTATAATGGTTGCTTTGCTTACTCAAGAGAATAATTAAGGGTACAATTTCATTTTATAGCTCATCTGATGTAACTGAGCCTTGCCACCTAAATGATAAGTTAAATTTGAAGGTCATGTGGCCAATGAGATAATTGGATAGCTTCACTGCTCCCACGCAACTTTCAACCATGCCATCATTGGATCCAAAGCAATAAGTATTTGGCTGGATTAGAGGAGAAAAGCAATTCTTCTGGTGGGTATTGACAGCTGCATAGGTTTAGCTCTGACATGAGAGGACACCTTTCAACTTCCTAGGCATGGATGTGTGCTCAAGAGAAGTAATTAGAATTTATTTTGGACTATATGTTTTCTTTCGTTTCATATGCTGGGGGTTGTCAATTTAGTTCCAACTGAGCTCAGAGATGAATGAATATCAGTTTCTTCTTCATTGCCTCTTGCTGCAAAAGTCTTAAGTAGAATGAGTTACCTCTGTACTAGCTGTACTGTCACCAGTGCAGGAATTCGTGCCCCTTCTCTAACTGGTTGGTAACTAGGCTGGTTTCTCCTACCCTGATTCCTGTCTGCTTCAGAGGAATGCCGTTATCCTGAGCTGTTTCTAAAGAGGATCCCAGGAGGGCAGGGAAAAGCAAATGAGCAACAATTTCTGCTTCCGTCCTTTGTGCGGGTGTGTACGTATGTGTTGCTGGGTTGCATGACTCACCGTACTGCCTGATGAAGTAAATGGGAATGCGTGAGCTTCCAAAGCAAGTGCAAAGTATTTCCCATAAATAGTGATACTGCACTTTAATGACTCTGCAGAGCTAAATTTAGAGATGGCTTCAAGATGTGCTTTCTAAAAAGTAACGTTTCTTTATACCTGCCATTCCCACTTCACACACACACACAGGCATACTGTAGAGCTGTTTGGATGGGGATGGGGTACTGCTGTCTGCGTGCACTCCTATGAGTTTTCTTATTGCAGTACTTGTACCTATATGTGGTATAAACTCAGCTCTTTTATGGTGATTGACATTGTATGTGTGTAAAACAGCGGGGGAGGGGGTGATTTAATATCTTCTGCTGAATTGAAAACAGCATATATGATAAAAAGTCAGAGCGTGCTTTATATACTTCAGGCTGGCTTTAGAAATCACATAAAATGCAGTGTGGAGTCTGCCTGGCTACTCGGACAGAGCCATGACGTCTGTCCGCTTCACTCAGCGGGGATCCCATGGTTCCTGTTCACAATTCAGCATGCGTTGACTCCTGCTGAGAGAAGAAAAGTTCCTGTTCCGGGCAGCAGAGGACAGTAACTCATGCCTTGCTAATATGAATCAGCTTGCAGATTTATTTGTTTTGTTTTAGCCTCCACTGTGGGGATATTTTAGGTTTTTGCTTGGCTTGTGGCACAGCCACACCTCTGAGCTAAGCATTGGTCTCCTGTAGTCAGTATTCCCCTCTTCTCTATTCTGTCCCCTGTCCGTTCCCCAGGGCTGTGGCAGAGCAGGATGGCACGTCAGCCCTGGCTGCTTTCATAGGGAGGTTTGGCCTCAGTGCTGAAAGCTGACTCAACACTTGTTCATAGTTTAAAGGGGCCGAAGTCTACTTTATACTGTGTGTGACACAGCTTTTAACCTCTGAAATGCCGTCCTCCCGTAGATTGCCTTGCAAAACTGCTCTTGGTTTTTTTTCACTATTATTATGGAAAGGACTATGGGGAGTACCAGCCTGGCTGGGCTGACCTCCCACGTAACATCACTTCATTGATAGTTCCAATCACAGTAACACTGTCCAGGGGAAAACAACGTGTGCTGTTCTGGTTTGGTTTGTTTTTTTTTTTTAGCATTCCTCTGGTTATTGTTTTGAAATCACTGGAGGAAGCAAACATGTTTTCCAGCATTGCATTTTGATAAAGAAACCAGCACCGAATGAAGGCTTCACAACATGCTGCCAGGAATCCACACAGTTCTCAACAGTTCTAGCACAACCTGCTGTATGTAGCATCAGGAGAAGTTTCTGGTATAAAATTTATTCTCTCTTTCATTTTCAGTCAAACTCCCCCTTGGTCAGAGTTTGGCAGTGACTATCCCCTTTCCTTACAAGCCTCTCTATTATATTAGATCATCCTTTTGGTTTTCAGTCAAGTGCTTAATCATCTAGTGTGAAGGATGGAATTTATGCAGCAAAATGCACTATTAGAGGCTGAAGCACTCATGAATTTCTGTTCAGATGTGATTGCTGTAACTATTAAGGTAGATCTCTGGCTAACATAAATGTATTAAAGCCCTGGGGAGATTTCCTTACCAAGCTAAACAAGGTGGGCTGGATTTATACTTTAAGAAATGCATTCATGATTGCTCAGATATTCTGAGTAAAGTAAACCTGTGGAAACTAAGGTTTGAAGAGACTGTGGGATAACTACCATAAATCAGTATGAGTTATACCTGAACTGCTTCTGACAGGTATATAGGTGCTTGTTAAAAGCTAGGTCATTATGGAGGGGATGAGGGTCCCACAGAATTCATCCCAGAGCTTTTATTTTCTCTTCAATGTGTTCCCTGGATGTTTAGTTTAACCTTTAGTGTAAGCCCAGTTCACTCTGTGCATAAAGAATGCTGTATCTCCTTGTTGCTCTGTCCAACAGCCTTTCTATAACTATCATCTTTCCCCACAGTTGAAAAACTGTTCCTTTAAGCTAAAAATTATCATCACCAACTATGCTTCACAGACCAACTATAATTTTTTAGTTTTCTTCTGGCTTGTATCACATTTTGAGGGGTAGCTCCTAAGCAGAGCAAAGTATCCAAGCAGCAGCTTTAATCGGTAAGAAGAGTGGAAGGTTTATCTTGCATATCTTGCAGCACTTCTGTTTATACATCTCAGTATGTTTGCCTTTTTCACAAGAGTATGGCAGTGTTGACTTATGTCCAGTTTGCGATTCACTCTCATCCCAGCTGGTAGCTACAGCTTCTCCCGTGTTTATGCAGAGAACCATTCCATAAAAACAACAAATATTAACCTTGATTTATTTCCTAATGATTTTAGACCATTTTTTTCCAGCTTGCCCACATTGCTCTGAGTTCTGCTCTTGATCCCTGAAGTTCTCAGCTTCCTCCCAGCATACTACTTTAAATCACTTTTGTATGTATTTATATCTGTATATCTGCATGACGGAATAACATCTGTCCACAGAAACTGATTTGGTACAACCTTCCATAGTGATACCACCAATTGCTTTTGAGTTTTCCAGCTGGTCTCTCACACCTCCATTACTTTGACCAAAGTCTGCTGAGGTTACTTCTGTAAGTTGCATGTAAGACGTCCGGTCTTTCATCAAGTTAAATGATACCCATGTTTCTCCATCCATGAGCCTTTTAAACCCGTGACAGTAGATTGATGCAATCTGCTTTAACGAGTCTGTAGCTGTTGCTTATCAACCTACTATCTTCTAAAAATAGTTATTTGTTCCAGTATATTTTTCCAGGAATTGAAATTAGACTGACTGCTCCTTGATAGCCCAGCTTATGCATGTATTTTTTTTAATTCCATTTAGGGATTGTTTTCTTCCTACTTTTGCAGTGTTCTGGGACCTTCTCTATTCCATAGTTTTCAAAGATAATCAGCAGTGGCTCCAAGGTAGCTTCGTCTGGCCAGGTACCTCAGAGACCGTATTAGATTTGTTGAGCTCCAAAAACAAAGAATTTTAAGTAAGTGGCCTCTCCTGTTTCTGTCACACACTCATTCCTGTCCCCCCCTCCCCACTCAAGTTCTTTCTCCTTCTGTGTGTGTGCTTTGTTTTGTGGGACTTTGTTGTTGTTTGTTTGTTTTTAACTAAATTAAATATTAAGCACTTCTTCACTCATTGGATTACTGCTTTTAGTAAGCTGTTTGTTTTGTTCATTGTCAGTTACAAATAATCAACTTCTATTCCTACCATAATATAACTACCAATAATCTTGAATCTTCTTTGTGTTCAAACTCATTATTCTTCTTTTATAGGATTTCCTTTCTTGTTTCAAATTCCTGAGACTAAGCCAGTACCTTTCAGTGAACTCAACAGATTGAACAAGACAAGTGTAAGTGGTTTTCCAGATCTACTTTTATTCGCATAGTTCTTCCCTGAATGCTTTCCAAACTTTACATGTCCCAAATCTAAATTTGCTGTATAAATGTCAAGCAACTAAATCTGAGCAAGGCTGCGGGGATTTGCAAAGGACTTGACTTACACCACTTCTGGTGACTGTTTACTGCGTAGCAAGAATGTGATTGCAGTGGAAGCTGATCTGTAGCCTGAGTGATGCCAGTACTTGAAACCATAACAGCATCAAGATGAGGAGTGGAAAAATGGATGGTGTTTCTGGATAGATGTTCATCTGGATGCGTACTCACAATCCTTACTAGCATAAGTCTTGGGTGCTGCCCTTCTTCCTCCTTTGGCCAATCCATTTATTCTCCCCAGCTTGTGATGTATTTTAGTTGTCTGCACCACAAGCACTTCTATGTTTCTCTTGCTGGCAACCTTAAGCGGCATCTCAACTTTTCTTACTTTGTGTCAAACAGCCTACTTCAAGGAAATCAAATTTGTCTCCCTCCTTGAAAATTTGCCTTTTCTCGCTTCAGTGGGAGAGGTAGAAAGATGGTGGGCAAAAGGTCTGCAAGATGAAAACAGGGAATTACAGCTTTTCCATTGGTGAACTTCCAGGTTGCTGAGTGCACAGGCCAGCTCCAAAGGCAGTAAAATTAACCTCCTGCCTGGACACTCAGCGAGGCTATCAGAGTAAATCTCAGCTGCTGGAGAGGGCCAAGCAGAAAGCTTCAAGATGTGTGGTCAGTAGGTGAGGAGTTGAGGTTGCACTGAGAAGTTTCATCATAGGCTTATCGGTATGGAAGCATGAATCAGTTAGATCAGGCAAAATGATTTTTTTAGCACAAGAGACCAGAGCTTTAAGGTGGAGTTTTGGAGGAGAAGTTAATGATAAATTTGCAACAAGAGCCAAACTGACATCATCCAGTGGATTTCACTTCAGTAACTGCCTCTGTACACAATGCACTATTTATTTTTTTATGCTCGTGTTTAGCCTGTGCTTTGAATTGAATTTCTTGAAGGTCTTACCAGCAGTTACCTTCATTTAGAGTGCCCGAACTGTGGTGGGATGTATTGAAAACGCAATTGTGTTCAGGGAAAAGGAGCAAATGCTGTAGCATCCTTGCAGTTGCAAAACAGTAATGTAAAACCACAGAACAGTTTAACAAATTATGTTGTTTCTCTGTAATAGTGGTGGTTAGTTCATCAGCCCTTTGCCTTCTTTCCACATTGGTGCCTGGTAACTCAGCTTTCTACCCGGAGCCAGGTCATCAACTGGCCGTTAGCCTAGTGTGGAATGTGAAGCTCTGACAGGTGTCTGCAAGTGAAGGTGCTGTTCTTGGCTGAACTAAAGGAGCAATTACTATTTGGATCTGATGTCCTCTATTTTTCTATGTGTATCTGCTCAGTTCCAGGGAAGAAGAAAAAAAGTCTTGCTTGAAACAGCCATCTGTGAGGTTCTTCTTTCCAATTAAAATGCATCTGCCTTAATTCAGAAATTTTCCTCTTCCAGTTCAGTAATGCAGCCTCCATGGAATACACAGTCTGGCAGGGTAGAGGGGGGTGCACATATCTCAATGCAGCTCTTAGTTCTGGTCACCTCTGCAGAGTGTCCATACCCACAGGGGTGCAACACCTTCAGAGTAACGCTTCGGCTGACGCTGAACATTCAGTATAGGTGAACCTTCTTGTGCTGTGGATAAATACATCTTGAAAAGATTGCTGAAAGGGTTTTCTAAAGGCAGACTGTCCTGAGTATTCACCTGTTGAACATGCTGAAACTGGAACAGCAGTGCTTCCCGCAGGGAACAACTTGTTTTATGGGAAACAAGGCCTTCTTAAGAGGCTCGTTTTAAATTACTGGGAAACTTTGGAAACTGTAGATGTTTATTCATCCAAGTAATACGCTCAATAGTTTTTGAAGGCCACTCTCATGCTTTCTACGCAGCTTTCTGAATCTATAAGCAAGGTCAGCTGTGAGATCAGACAAGGTTGTTCAGGGCTTTATCCAGTCTAAGTCTGAAACCCCCCTCATCCTTAGAAGTCTTTGCTTTGTGCTGTCTCCTAAGATTTTAACTTAGAGTGTATATATTGCTGTCTTTTCCCTTCCTTTTACTAAATAATTTGATTTGCATAAAAACGTTGGCTACTAGTCCAGAGCTAAATAACTTTCAGAAGCTTCTTTCAAGCAGTTCCATTGCTCATCCCAGTTCAGCTAACCTGTTGTTTTGAAGGATGTTATCTGTCCAGTTTCTTGGTATGTGAATAACACTGTTCAAATGTAAAACCTGCTAGGAAGCATTAGGATAATGTGTGGAAAAGGATTTCTTAAGTCTCATAACCTTCATCTACATCATAAGATGTAGTTGGTTCTTATTCTATTAAGAATTGATGCATTAAGGATTACAGATGGAAGTAAAGCTGTGTGCTCATGCTATAATTTGTTGAACATTTGGATTAACATACAATGTTAGTTGTAAGTAGAAAACATTTCACAATAAGCATGTGGTTAATTGTATTACAGAAGAATGGCATGTACCAGAATCAGCTTCTGCTCATCACTCACTACTGGTGGTAATTTGGGACTACATTTCCAGCACTCTTTCTGAAAGTGCCCTCAAGAAATTTGTTCACCTGTTCTATATACATACATGGAGCTTGATAAAACTACATGCGTCAGATCTGTGTTTAAAGGCTTGTGCTCCTGAAGTCTGTTTAATGCTCTTGAACGGCCCTGTTCACTGCAGGTAAAGCAGTCAGGTATTGCTGGCTATGTTCATCATTGCACGGGATCGGGACCCTGACCAAAAAGATGCTACTTCCACGTGTAGACAGAAGAATGCACTACAGTTTTTCAGAGGCACAACACTGAGCGTGCTCTAAGAATACGGTACATCCTGTATGCTCTGTAGCTACACATTAAAATGAAATTAATACTGCTGTAGCCAGCATGATCTCCACATCTAGTTAATATTTATATTCCAAAGTTAGAATGTTTGGCCTAGATATACTGACAGCGTGACTTCATTTTAATATCATCTGATCTGAGATTCAAAACCTTTTAACAATGGTAGTTATCTGCTTCTTCATCAGCTTTTCATAGCAAAGAGGTTAGTTTTGCCATATTAGCAAAACTTTAGATTTGTTACAGGCTATTTGCATGCGGGTTTTGGGCAGCGTATGCCTGCCTGTGTTAGCTGAGGGGATTTTTCAGAATGCATTGCCACTGAATTATGTGAGGATACTCACACATCTGAAGGCCCACAGCTGTATCAATATTTACAAGATTGATAATAGGAATGTTCTGCTAATAGAATGGACGAGGAAAGCTGTGCTAGTTGTTGAGAGAATAAAGGCATGTATGTGACTGGTTGTGGAGGAAATGGTAAAACTCCTTTGAAAATCCAATTAAAGAAATGGAGGGAAAGAAACGACTGCTGAAGACTTAACTCAGACACGGTTGAAAGGTTATCCAACACATTCAGCGGGCTTTCGGCTGCGTACAATACCAAAGAAACTGCCGTCCTAAGAAATGCATACTTCCAAATGCCTTTATTTATGGAAGTCTTTTAAATACATCCCGTAAATGTGCTGTTTCTTATGGGCCATGTAACAAATCAGTAACACATTTCCTTTCTCCTCCCCCTGTTGAGGCACAAGTCACTGAATGCTTTCAACTATGCTTTAGTGGAACGGGTACTTGGACAGGCCGGTCCATTTAAAAATACCCCCACCGACAGACATATTTCAGAAGCTAACTTGAAACCATCCTGTAAAATACAGCTTTGTAGCCATGTTAACAGTCTTTGCTTTACAGGAGACCCGGTGTGCTCAGCTTTCTTACCACTTCTTACCCCTTATTCCTCAGCCTGAGCCATGAAAAGTCACTTTATGAAAATGCATTTCCCTGCCGGTACTCTGTCTTCATATAAAACGCCTTCACTGATTTAACACCCAAACGTTAGCTCTGAGGAGAGCTGAACCCTCTCTCCCTTCTCCCCTCCTGCCCATTCCTGCGTCAAAACAAAGAAGAAAAAGAATGACTTCTTTTACCTAATTCACATGTGGAAAAATGCCAAATGGAAACATTCCACTTCTAACTCAGTGCATACGTGGTGAACGTTAGTGCTCTCTCCTGTGGCAGCTTTAATGTTAGGTGCATCCGAGCTGAGGACACTTGGAGTTGGGTCTGAGGGCCCAGGCTGCCCAGGGCGGTGGATAGGGCCTGCAGCGCTGGAGTTCAAGGAGCGTTTGGACACTGCTCTCAGACACAGGGTTTGGGTTTTGGGTGGTGCTGCGTGGAGCCAGGAGTCGGACTCAGTGATCTCCGGGAGTCCCTTCCAACTCAGGATATTCTGTGATACGGAGCCCGTGCCAGAAATGGAATGGGATTATAGTTGAGCATACGTAACTCACTCTAACACAGGTGCATGAAATTCCCTCAGAAGAAGAAAACAGACTCTTTTAAAGGAGTCAAGTATTTATTATTCGTCTCGGGTTAATTTCCCACAAAAACCTGTATGGCTTTCTATCCATGAGTACACCCTGCTGGAATCACGAGGGCTTTCCCTGCTGCTGCCTCGTGGCTGCTCGCTGCCCCGGGTTCAGAAGCGGAAGGCTGGGGGCCGCCAGCACCTTCGGTGGCTTTTGCCAGCAGCACCCGTCACCCGGGAACACGCGGCACGGGGGCACTGCGCGCAGTTTGGAGCTCTCAAGCAGAAGCCACGAATCCTCGATGCTGAAGCGATTCTCTTGGGCCGCATCTGAAACGCCAGGCCAGCGGGGGTCTCTGCAAGTAACTACTCCCGGAGCTCGCTGACAGCGTCCCCTCCGGCCGCAGCCGCGGGTCAGAGGCAGCAGCTCGGGGACTCTACGGCTGCCGTGTTGCGCGAGAGGCGGCGGAGCGGCACCTCCGTCCCGCCTTCCGCTGCTCCCGGCGCTGCCGCCCGGCCTGAGGGCGGCGGGCCTCTCCTGGCCGTCGCTCGTG
>PPHD01020390.1:0-13670 GCA_002909625.1 Bambusicola thoracicus
CAGCCCGCTCCGCGCCGTGGCGGCGGGTGGTGCCGGCCGAGGCGGCTGCGCGGGGCGGGGGTGCGCGCTGCCGGGCGGGGCCCTGCGGGGCCGCGGGCTGTACGGGGCCGCGCCGCGGAGAAGGCAGCGCGTCACGGGGGGGTACGGGCAGAACGGCGGGAGGCGGTTCGTACCGCGAGAAACGTCTTCCGCGAAAGCGACAGAGTGACGAACTCATATCGCTGGACCTGTTTTTTGCCGCAAAACGAAGCGAAATCTGTTACGCTCCACTCAAACCATAAACGCGTGTGAGCAGAGCGCTTTCCTGCTCGCATGGCTCCTGTCTGGCGAGGCTCCTGACTGCAAGAGGCTGAGAAAGCAGTTGAAACCCAACTAATTAACATCATGCTCATCTGTAAATAACTGCTGTGCCTTCAGCACTCTGAATGTGATGGGCCTTATAAATTAGTTAGAAACAACTTCTTAGGATCAGGTTAGCACTAAGCTTACCTGTTGGTTCTCAGTATAAGCACTGGAACTGTGATGGGGTAGAAGTTCGTGTTTGCTGCTTCTCAGTACTCCGCCATGTGTTGCCATTGAGCCAGAGGCGTCCTTTCTCTCTCCTGCTGGGTGCCAGAGCTCAGGGCAGCAGTGCAGGGCAGCTGAACAAGGCGTGGCTTGTGCAGTTCCACCGGGTTTTTTTCCCCCTTGATAGAAACAAAAATCCCAGTGTAGGCCGAGCATAATTGGTGTCACAGCAAACCTCTGCGGATGACAGAGGGCTGTAAGTGTCGCTGGATGGCCTTGCTGCTGTCTCCGTAATTGAATGGTGGATTAACCTTCAAGTTACTTGTGTGTGGCTTTGTACTTTTCAGCAAGACTTGGAGTCCCTGGGCAGACAGCTGTTAGAAAGATAAACTCAGCTCATGTAGCCACTTTGTTCTGCCCGCTCTTACTGTGCGAGGTTTTGAGCAGTATGAGCACGAGTGCACTGAGTGCTTGGTCATCTGACAGAGACTTGTCACAGTACTGTAATTAATTGATGGTGGGCAGCGTGGCTGCAGGCAAGGCTTTGGGTTGCGTTGATGTTAAAAACGACTAAAATCACTTTAATTGTCAGTTTTTAAAGTTAATTAATGTCTGTGGCAGCGCTGTAAATAAATGTGGTGCATCGAGTTTGGGGGGAGAAACGTTCTGCCTGTTTCCTCCGCTGGGTTGGAGAGCTCAGTACAGACAGTGCGTTACTCAATGATTCACCCAGCAGAGCAGTTCTTTTTTGTCTCTTGCTTTGTAAACTACTCCTCTTCTAAATGCCTTTACTGCTCTTCGTACTGGAAATGAGAGTGTGTCATCCTACCCAAGTCCTGTAGGTATGTGTGAACAAAACACAGGATTTAGTGGGCTTTCCTTCCTCTACAGTTAGGAGCACATACCTCTTAGGATCCCATCTAGCTACCAATGCTCAGTTTTGGCATCTGCTAATTGTCCTCTGCTGGGATTTTATGGTGTTTCTCTGCTGTTGCTCCAGAAGCGAAGGCACTACAGGCATTCCCGTAAATGTGTAATGTTTGGCTTAGATAAGGCTAAAAGCTCCACTGCTTCGGGAAAACAATGGGAGTTAAAGATTTGCTTGTATGACACAAAACTTAGGCGCTGATTTAGGTACCCCATGGAGATCCACTGGGAACAAAATAGAACTGTGGATGTGCAGCCTTTAACATCTATAAAGGCGGTTTCCGATACGTAAGCCCTGTTTGTTCTTAGGGCTCTGACTGATATCTTTTTAGAGCTCTAATTTGGCTGAAAAACACAGCATGTATGCTGGTTGTGCAATCTCATTTTGCCCTCATTTTCCTCTTCGCTGTGAGCAACTGTTGCTTGTGCTTGCTGAAGACGCAGAGCAGTAGGAAGGAACATGCAGGACGGACAGAGCACAGCGCTTGGATCATAATGGCAGGAGTTGCTGACTGACAGCTGTAGAAAGCACTGCTAGAAGTTATTTTTAGCAGCTTTTGTTTTCACTCTGAAAAAGCAGCTGTTAAGCGGTATGAAATCTCAAGTGATCTCGTGTAGCGCTAGGGGAAGTTCTGCACTTTGGAGAAACGATTATTAGATGCCAGAGAAATGGCCAACTTCATGCTCTCTTGGACATGGTTTTCATTGTAAAAGTATTGTGAGAACCAGAGAGATGAATTAAGAGTCCGTGTTTGGAATTCTGCTCGCCTTGAGGCCTTGCTGGCTAAGGCTGTGCTGCTTGATCTGATAACTTGTTAAGAGGAAGGGGGTGATGGGCTCCTTACCAAGTGCAGGGCGAGGTTCTGAGCACCTCTGCTCTCCACTGCCACCTTTGGAGAGCACAGTGACTCCAAGTGTAGGTGCTTCTGTTATTGCACTTCTGGAGTTTAAATTAAAAATGGGGTGGTATTGGAAATGCTGAGCGGTATACCTGGGAGATGGGTGTCACAGTGAGAAAAGCAGCTCGTCTGGAAAAACGGCATCTATCTAAACCTCTGCTGTGGCAAAAATATGGTACTTTCTGTCCAAGGACAGTGCTGGCGATGTCCCATCCACAGCTTGATGTGAGTGGAGACCTGGGCTGTGCAGCACGCCTTGGGTGGAGCTGGTTCACACAGCCGAGAGAGAAAGGAATGATGTTGTCAGAAGCTTTCAGAAGGCTGCCACCTGTTCGCAGATATCAGCATTTCTGGAATTAAAACAGCAATTACTTCGGCTGGCCTCCGCCTCCATTCCTGTGGCTGCAAACAGCAACTAAATTCACACAATTGAGTTTTAGTCACGGGAGAGGAAGAGAGTGGAGCATCTGTGTGGCTCTGGTGCCTGCAGGATGGAGGAGATGCTGGCACAGGTCCTCTGATGGCATTCTGAGCGTGCCACGTATGTGTCTGCCAGCAGCAATAATGCGGGGAGCTCTGCAGAACCGCTTGGTGTAAGAAGGGGATGGCGTTCCTTGTTTCCAGGAATACACGCGTGGTTTTATGAAGGCTGATTACTGGAGGGTGTCAGAAAGCAATTCACCGCTGTGTTTCTAAGTCCTTCACTTACTGTTAAGTCTTTAAAATGTTGGATTTCTGTTGGCCGTGTTTTTAATTGCAGTCAGATGTTATCAGTTTATTTGATGCAATCGTGGGTGGACAGAGCTGCAATTAAGCAGTTGCTGGAAATTTTGTTATGACTAAGTTTGGTGTGGAAGTATCTCAGTGTCATAGTCTTCATGTACGAGGATTTATACTTCGCCAAACAAGTGCAGTTCTTTCTAAGTTCCTTATCACAGAAGTTGGTCAGCTTAGAGAAAAGCTGTAAGAACTTAGAGGTTGTGCTTCATTGCAAAGATAGGTATTGGAGTTCATTTTGAAGATCAGTAACTGTAATATCCGATTTGTAGGGCAGTGAGCCAGAAGGCAAGGGAAGCAGGAAGCCTGGAATGGAGCAAGCCTGAAACAGGGTTGTTGGACGTGTTTTTTCTTGTTTAAGTGACTGCCTGATTGTGCTGCAGATACACGCTGCAGGCAGGCACTTCTGAGCATGGAATGAAACCTGTCACCACCTCCCTGCACTGTTCTATTAGCCAGAGCAGACTCACCGGTTTCAGAGCAGGGTGAGCAAAGAAGCCTGAGCACTGAGACAAGTTCTGGGGCCTCTGCTGAAAATGTAAAGTTCCACATGAATTTGTTAGAAGCTTGCGTTGTCTGTAACGAACCCACTGGAAAGTGAAGCATCAGATCAGGCAGGTTCTGGAAGCACGTGAGCACATAGGTTGGGGCCGCAGAAAGTTTCCTAAGGAGTGTGCTCCTTGCTGCTCTCAGTGTTTGAGGGTTTTCATGTTTGTCCTTCATCGGCTGGACTGGCAGAGCCTGCTTTATAGCTTGCTGACAGCAGTCAGCAGCACGCTGTGGCTGATGGAAGCGGCCCAAGGATGTGAGCAGCAGGTTGTCCTTAGGGGGGCGTGCAGAGCTTCCCCCCCCCCGCTGTGTATGGCTTGTTAGCAGTATGTGGAGGGGACAGCATAGGATCTCCTCTGCTGGCAGCTGTTACGCCAGCTTAGCTGTGTGCCACGCTGCTCCTGGATTTCTCCCACAGAAGTTCTTGTGTGGTAAATCTCTGTGCTGCTCTGTGTGTGTGTGTTGAGCGTGTTGCTACAGGAAAACATCCACAGGTCGTACTTTGCTAGAGCTGAGGAAAATTCTGGTGTTCAGCTCTTGCAGCTCAGTACAGGAGGGTGTATGCTGGAAGAAAAAGAATGTCAGATTGTGTTTCCTCAGGGCAGGTGTGAAAAGCAGTGCAGGAAACTGCCACTGTGTGCTGTGATTAGAGAGCGGCAGGTGGGACGTTCTGCTCAGGAACAAAAGCACAACTAAGAAATAGCCATGGAGGATAAAATCAGTGGCATTACTGTGCACAGTGAGGCAGCTCCTCTTTCATGGCTTGAATGCGTGTGGTGCTGTTGTCAGGGGTTGCCATGGCCTTCCTGGGCTGACTGGCACTGAGCAGCTCCTGTAACGCTCCTTACACTGTGAGTCACTAGGTAAGGCTGACTGCTTAACACTGAGTGTTAAATGATTTTAAGTAGTGTTTTGAAGTTGATCTTTGGTATATGAAGTAGCAATCCAGGGTTCTCCAGAAAGAAAAGAAATGCTATGATTCAAATGTAAAATAGTTGCTAAAATTCAGATCCGAACGCCGCAGCGGTTTGCAGCAGGGGAGCTATGAGCCCATGACTAATGCTCATTTCTGAGCGTTGTCGTCTTCTGCAAAAGTGAAAAGCTTATGGGGTATTTATAGCTGTAGCATTTGGTTTCTGGTAATACTTCTTTTGTTGTTAATACTAGCTGTGGTTCTAGACTAAAGCTTTGGTGAGTTCCTTCAGCTTATGATAGACTCAAATCAGCAGTCTTTGAGAGTCCAGCCTGCTGCTAACAGCAAGGTTTGTCTGTACGTACAGTAAGGTTGGGAAGTTCCTACTGGCTTGCTTCAAGTGTGTTGAGAGAAAGTTGTCTGTGAGGCGTTGCTGGTTTCCCTGTGCAGGAGTGTGTCTGCAACGGGCAGCCGGGTGGGCTGTGGGGTGGTTTGGGTGCTGTCTTCTGGAAGGAACTGTGAACACAGTGACCTCTGGAATCCCTCACAGCACTAAAGGACTGTGCTTGAAGTGAGGAGCCAGCACAGGAACCAACCTACAGCCCATTTAAAAAGAAATCCAATTTCAAGCATTCTGATTCTTCGGTTCTGTTATGTCCCTCCTTTGATGTCTGAGCATAGATGAGATGTGAGAATGGGAGGAAAGTGAATCGCTTGCTGTTGGCGTTGTGGCAGAAGGCTGGACAGGAGCTCACTGTGCTCCTGCTGGTTTGGGGCTGTTTGGAGTCACATCTGTGGGTCAGGGTTTGGTGCTGGGAGCTCCTTCCACAGTGTTGGAATTTATCTGCAAGGCAGCCAGAGTGCTTGGGTGGTTGGTGAATGCATGCCAGAAATCACTTTGCAGCAGCAATAAACATTGTGAGGATTGCCATATGTATTGTTCTCACATAGGCAAAAATAATGATGTGCTGAGAAATCATACATTTCAAGCTTTCTTCAGACTCATGTAAAATAAAAGGTATCAGAATGGATGTTTATATTAGCTGTGCTTCCACTAGCAGTAACCTTAAGGCTACAGCCTCTTACCTGTTTTTGTGTGCAATAGTTTCTACTGGCACTCTAAACTGTTCCTTAGGTGACTGGGTGTAATTAGTTTTCTTCCCTAAGAGGAATATTGTTGCTTGCTATTTAAGATGAATGTTCTTTACATGTAAACTTTCTCTTTTTTGCAGTGCTGTAGGTAAAACATGCCTACTCATCAGTTACACAACCAATGCATTTCCTGGGGAATACATACCCACAGTGTAAGTACTCACAAGATTCTAAAAACGTTTCTGTCAACTTGATGGTGCTTACTGCTGGTCCAGCTCTCACTGAGCCACCTGAATTGCCCGCACACACAGCTCAGTGCCATCATAACATCTGGCTGAGCATCTGCGTGTGCTGCAGGGGAAGTGAGCCAGGCTGCCGTTAGCACGGCTGTGGCAGCACTTGGTCCAGTGAGTGGCTTTGGCTCTCCCTGAACACGAGGCTGCCTCAACTGGGATGGGTATTAACTGACACTTTGACAGTTGCCATTCTTTCTGACAATGACGTGTTATTTCTGTACTAAGTAGCACGGTCAAACAGCTTCTAAACAAATTATTTCTATGCTTTATGTGACTACAGATGAGTTTTTTTCTGTTCCTTCCCCTCTTGTGTATGTGTTAGTGCCAGTCCTGTGCTGAGCTGGCCACAGCACTGTGGCTCCTCAGACATTGTTGTGGGAACTCATCTATTCTGGTACTTCCCTCTTTCTTGCATGGAAGAGCTTGCTGGTATCAGTATTAGCGTGGTTCCCTTTGTGAGGGCCTGCTGGCTGCACTTCATACACAAGCAGCTTCCCCACCCTTAACAGATGTCTCTGTAAAGTGTATTTATCTAATTTGTTCTTTGTAAGTGCTGATGAGAGATTTCTGATGACTTTAGTAACTCTGAGGGCTTCTTGTCTTAATTACTCCTGTTTCCCCCTTTTTTTTTTTTTTTAAGTCTTAAACTTAGATTTTTGTGTTATATTATGCATGTGTTCCTGCTGAAATTAGTTTGCTCTAAAACATTAAATTGTGTCTACAGCAGTGATGAAAATCACACTTCTGCTTCCTGGTTATTAACTTTAATATTTCATTAGAGGATTTTTGGGGTGTTTTTTGATGAGCAAGATTATGGGGAGGGTTGTTAGTTTCATTGTGTTGGTGTGTGTTTGTGGTACCTTGCCTGCCGTTACCTGTAAGGATTCCTTGGTTACTGCTGATGCATCTGCTATTCTATATCTCAGAGAAAGGGACAGGTGCAGTCACTGTTCAGTGTTTCACTAAGACCAACAGTGCTTGCTACATGCATTGCTTGCTTGGCTCTATCTCCTGGGATTCACAGTACTTCTCACAGAAGAACAACGAAAGTGATGACTTCTGCTCCGACTGGACCAAGTCTGGTCTGTGTACTTCTTCCTTTTACCAGATACCAGACTCGGTATTTAAAGTATTTAAAAACCTTTTTCTGGGGAGCAGAGGGATGCAATAAGCATTCTCTGTTAGAGCTTTCCTAATCAGGACTCTGAAGGGAAAAAATGCTCAGGTGCCCAATTTTACTGCAAGCAAATGCAGCTAGCTTTTAATTTTTATTTTTTTTCAGCTTTGACAACTACTCTGCTAATGTAATGGTTGATGGTAAACCGGTCAATCTGGGCCTGTGGGATACAGCTGGTCAAGAGGACTATGACAGACTACGCCCACTCTCCTACCCCCAAACAGTAAGTACTGGTGTGAAAGCTAAGAAGGTAGACAGCTTTAAGCTGTTCTGGAGATGTTACATCTGGAGCTGTATTTCTTACAGCTTTATTAAGGTACTTGTTGCATGGAGGCTGAAGGACAATCGCTTGCTGTAGCAAGAATCTTTGTGTGTATAGCTGTATAAATGTTAAAATTTACACCCTTGGGTGTTTGTGTGCATTGATGCATGTTGGCTTTATGTAGTTGCAGTCTCAGAGTTAACCAGAATTCTTGATTAAAAGAAGAAAAAAGGGGGGGAAAGGGGGGGGAACAAAAAAACGTGAGTTGTCCCAACAGTGAGTCCATTGATACTCAAGTTAGCATGCCTGCCAGAAGTGAGGTTTGTTTTGTTTTCAGGCATGATGCTTGGCTGCAACCTGACACTGTCACTGCTAAGCACTTGATACTGTTTAGCCTCTGCGCAGATGTACTAAATGTGAAAGAGGCAGTCCTGAATGAAGATCTTAGTGGTATTGACAGAGGCTGGGTTGTGGTTTTCAAATCTACTTAAGCCCATGGCTACTTTCTTACTGTAGTTCCTGCTATGACATCCATACAAATGTGTTTGTTTGCAGTGCTTGCAACTGGCCAAGTCCAGGCTGTGCACTGTTCTTCCTTTTACAAAGAAAATGCTGAAGTAATCTGCCCTTTCTTTCCAGTGTGACTTCAACTGCAGTTAGTCTTTGCAGAGGTTGGTTTTCTGGTCAGTTTAGAGCAGTTTTGTTCATCTGGTGCTGGCATCCTTTCAGTAAAGAAAGGTGGTAACTTTCTGGCATTATCAGCATTGATTACTGCTGTTGTCAGCTGTCGTTGACAGCTAATAATTCAGTGTTAATAATGCTAAATGCAGATTTGTTCTAGTTATTCTACAGCATAACTGCTCTCCTGAACAATGAGAATCTTATTTAATGAACTCTGTAATTCTTTTTTTAGTAAGCTTGTATTAATTCACAGTTTTCCTTAATTCCCCGCTCACTAACTCATAAATGTAGGCCTTCCCTTTGGCCCCAAGATGGATGTGAACCTGCCAGCTGTAGGCACTTCTGACTGAGATCTCGGAACTGTCTGCCTTTCCTCAGCAGAGAATAAATGGAAATTTCCGCTAAAATTTAAATATATATTTTGGATACTTAGGAGAACTTCAGGTTTGCTTAAAATCTTCAATAAAAAAGTACTGCAGGGTAGAAAAAAGTGTCTTGAAAGATCAATGTGGAAAAGCTGATGGCAAAGGAGGATGTTGTTCCTCCCCAGAGCATGTGCGTGTTATCAGCCTGCTGAAATAGCTGTGGCTTTCTAACAGCCTGTAAAGAATTCCATGTCAATCTAAACATTCTTTTTGGAAATCTCTTTTGTACACGCACGTCTAACTGATAAGCGAAGGTCTGCAATGCTGTCACTACTCAGCCTGTATGCTTTCTTACAGCAAAAAGTGGAAAGATAGGGTGTTCTGTCTTGAACTTCAGCTCCTAGAGCTGTGCAGTAAGGCAATATTGAGCAGCACTTAAAGGCCCAAACCCACACAACTCTCATTTAAAACAAACAAGCAACAGAACGGCTAACCTTGCTTCTTTTCAAGAGAAGAAACCAAAAGGCAAATTAATGAGGATTTTTTTGGATGGTGCTTGTTCTTCCAAGTCACATTTGACAGTGCAGACCAACACAGGTGTATGGGAAGCCTGGCAGCCAGATTTAGGTGCAGGTGGTTGGTTGTGCTGAATTGCAGGGCAGAGACAGAAGGGCAGGTGAAGAGAACAGTTTCCTGACATGCATTTTAGGAGTAATGTTATCTCATACTGTTATTAGGTTGGAGGAACCAATGGTAAGAATGTATCTTCCAGTCTGACAGATCAACCTATTGCCGTATGTAACTCCATCAGTAAACTTCAGTTCCAAGTTCTCTCATCTCGTCTTGCTTACGACAGTGATAAATTGGCCCCTATCTTTTTTAACAAACTACTTTTCTTGGAACTAATTCATAGATCTGAGAACTCCATTACTGCATCTCTTTACAACTTGATAAGACTAAAGTATTTCTCACAAAGAAAAGGCACTTATTCCTGTTAATTGAGATTGGTAGTGCGTGAGACACCTGAAATCTTGAAATAAGCCCTCCAGGTCACACCAATGTTTGATCTCTGGAGATAGTGAAGGAGAGAGTCTGCAAAGCGTGCAGAGCTTCAATCACCGCAAACTTGCAGAATTGGAAAACAGAAGTAGTGGCCATAGTATCACATTATTTGATGTTGGTTGTTTCTTTTTCTGGGTTGCTGCTCTGGAAACCTGTTGGGGTGATGCATGAACAACTGGGTTGCAAGTGCTTAGCAATGCAGATGTCAGATGCTGACCTAACAAAAAATGCCTTGAAATGCAGCACAATCAACTAACATTCTGAAATGCCTAATTCTTTAACGTGTTTGATGCTGGAGTAAGTAAGTCTGGGTGCAGAGGAAGGCTGGGGAAAGTTGAGCCTGTTTTGAGATGTGTTTATTGAATTTGGGGTCATACAACAGAACTGACCTCATCTAGTTACACAGAGTGAATTTATGTGATTAATTGGAATGCTTGTAGATGGCTGTAATAGACCTTGTTGCTTTTTGTGTTTTCTTAATGTACTGTACAGCAGTTAGCAGAAACATTTGCTGTGTGACTTCTTATTTAGAATCTTTGCTTTCAAGTGAAAGGCAAGATGTGTAAGTTCCCTAAAGGAGCCCACTTTTCTGTCTATGCTTTCTCATAGTTTGGAAATAGAAGAATGGAGGCAGTGCGATCTGAGTTTTTTAATACCCTTCTCAATCCTAGTTTTGTTACAAAGAACTTCTTAAATTTTTTTATAGTGATACTCAGCAGAATTAACAGTAGTAACAGATTCTCCTGCCTTTGGCATGGAAGTAATGGTTGGGAAGCTGATGTGATTTTCTGGTTTTTTTTTTCCACTCAACAGCTATCCACTGCCTTTGCAGTTTAAGATTACTTTAGAGTACATTAACAGTATATTCTTTTTCAGAAATTGGTGCTGCTGGTAATGCTTTGTAACAACCTGTGCTGAGGAGTTAGGGGTCTTTTAAGGGCTAAATCACTTAGAGATCTGTAAGAGCATCCATCCCCATTTCAGAAGCCTGCCTCTTCACTGCTGTGTTTGTCAGGGAGCTCAAGCATTTCTAAATGTCAGTAAGAGAGAAGGAACGTTCAGGGCAATAAACCTGCAGTGCAGTGATGTTTGGTTGTTGGCTACTGCAAGAGCTGATTATGAACTTGATTACAATCTACTTGTTTCCCTCCCCACGTACCTCTTCTGCCTCTGCTTGTAGCAGTCTGGGAACGGATTTCCCACGCAGAAAGCCACCTCTGATTGTTGCATCCGACCTCGCCTTGCAAGTTGTGGTACAGATGGTGGGGGTGCTCATCTCTTCACAGTGATGCAGTTTATCCAGAGGTTCATCTGCCAGGCTAACTTTTGTCCACCTTGTTTTTTAGGATGTCTTCTTAATCTGCTTTTCCCTTGTGAGTCCTGCTTCCTTTGAAAATGTCCGCGCTAAGGTAAACATAAGTTGGTATCATTTTGTTGTTAATTTTACAGTGGTTTGAAGAAAAAACAAATGCATGTAACAGGCTGGCAGCACTGTTCTGTCAATCAGCCACCATTCAGGTACCTGCTCCACTGCTGTTACATCTCTTCATGCCCTTTGGACACCTGAGCCTATGGCAGCATGGTCACAAAGGAGAGGTGATTGCCATGGGTGGGGGAAGTGCAGGTCAGGGTTTTTCCAGCACAGAAATCATCCTATTAAGGCTGTATCTTTTCTCTAAGTTTATGGAAATACCTGTGTTGGCACAAATAAAGAACTGGTTTGCAACTGTATGCTTTTTTTAAATTCCATCTTAAAGAGCTCTTATGTTCTCCTCTTTTGTTTTTTGACACCTGAAAGTGTCATGAAAGACTCTGAGCTTTACAGTTGTACTGGAGAACACGCACAGAGCTCTGCCTGCACAATGACACTGTTACTGCTTTCTCTGCAGTGGTATCCTGAGGTGCGGCACCATTGCCCCAACACTCCCATCATTTTAGTGGGTACCAAACTTGATCTCAGAGATGATAAAGACACTATTGAAAAACTGAAGGAGAAGAAGCTGACTCCTATCACCTACCCACAGGGCCTTGCCATGGCAAAAGAGATAGGTATGGCTGCAATGGGGCTACTGTGGGCTTGGGTCTAACTTCTGTTTGTGGAAGATACTGCAGCGTAATTAACAAAAATATCAGGCTTTTGTTGTGAAGTTAACTACAGAAGCAGTGCTTTCTGTAACTGTGGAGAACTGCTTTGTAACTGCCCCCCTACTTCCCACAGGTGCGGTGAAATACCTAGAATGCTCAGCACTTACACAGCGAGGCCTCAAGACAGTGTTTGACGAAGCTATCCGAGCGGTTCTGTGCCCCCCGCCTGTAAAGAAGAGGAAGAGAAAATGTCTGCTGCTGTAAAGTCACCCTCCCCCACCCCTCCAAACCCTGTGCTTTGCTCAGAACAATGGAGCATTCACATTCAATGCCAAGTTTGTCTATTATAAATTAGTTCTCTTCCATAAATTTTTGAACCAATCAACAATTCCATGGTTTCATTTGTTTGAAGTATGAAAGTTCCTTTTCATTCTACTAAAAGCAAAATCCTAAAAGACAAACCTATATAAAGCCTTATTTTTAAAATCTTATTCTTGCTCAATTACTTAAGTGTTGCCAAACTATCTGCTGAACTAAGTTGTGTTGTTGTGCTAGGAACGAACACTAAGCACTAAACTCTTTTTTAAAGATTCTTCTTGAAGATGACTCTAATTTCTGGTAGGAAATGCAAAAACACTTTCTAGTTTTTCACAGTACCACATAATTAGCAAAACACTGCAGCCCAGCGTTTTATTATTAAATGTTTTCTCAACCCAGGGTCATTACATAGCATTGTATATTGAACCCGAGTCACTGACAATGACTGACAACCTCGAGTCACAGTGTAAAATGCTTTATCATTGGTAAGGGCTTGGTTGCAATCTAGTTCTTGCTGCTGTGATTTAAAAAAACAAAACTTGTTCTTACTGAAGTGTATTTAGTCCTTTTGACAGCATTGTGTTGTGATGAAACATTGGCTTGGATCAACTGATAGTGCCAGACAGTATTTTGACACTGTACAGATCAGTTTACACTACACTGCCAGAGTAGTTGAAATTGAGTCAACTCTACTTAAGGTTAAAATTGGTGACTGCTTCCCCAGGTGTGCAGTAGTGGAAGAGAGGTTGGTGTTCATAGGTAAATTCCTTTGACATTCATGTAGGGCATTCATTTAGCTAGTTTTGAACAGTCATTCCCACACATTGTGTAGTAAACGCTTTTCTTGTAGTATCTCTTCTTACTGAGCAATAGAGCTTGTATTTTAAAACCTTTCTGATGATAGAATTTTTTTTTTTAGTGAAGTAGAATGATCAAGCATAGCCTTCTTCTGTTCCTGTTATTTCCAGCCCAGTAAGTTATGCTTTCTGAGGAGCTTTTAGTCTATTAACTAGGTGTACAAATCATGTGAAGCAGCTTTACACATCTTAGTAATTTTTATATTTTAGACCTCTATAATCTATGAACCTTCTCAGATGTCACTATTTGCCAGATATTCCCAACACTGTAACGTTACTAACGCAGACAAGTGTTCTTTGTCACCTCCATGTCCGTGTGCAGCATAGATTGAGTAACGGTAACTTGGGTCTGTGAGGTTCTGTAAACTAGTGCTAATGTTCTGTACATCCTCAGCTGGCAGGAATACAGTGTTGAACTACACCCTTTCTACCACTAAAGCAAAACTTAAAAGTTGCAAAATTGTGAAGTTTTTACATTGATCTTTTGCTAATGCAATTAGCAGTATGTTTTGCATGTATGACTTAATAAATCCTTGAATCACATGTGGTAGTGTTGAGTTTTTAAGCAAGCTTTCTCATGCTGGTAGCACTATGTACAAGCAGCAACTTGGGCTATGTGGGTCCTCAGTCTATTTGTGCTGAATAGCCACAGGCACTTACAATGATGCTCTGATGTTACAAACCAGAAGTAAACGCAGTACTTACCTCCACTTCTTCAGCAGCCCTGCATGATCATTTGAGTTGCTGCTCATCCCATAGCATTTTAAAGAGTGTGAGAACCAGGGGAAAAAATGCACACAACAGAAGTTATTCAGCTTACTATATGCAAATGAAAGTTGATTTTTTTTTTCCTCTAATACTTGGGGTGTTTTTGAAAGCTTGTAAAAGGGTGGCTCCACTCTA
>PPHD01020391.1:0-13670 GCA_002909625.1 Bambusicola thoracicus
TGGCAGAAATTTTTGACTTCTAAAAGCTTTGTGATGTCCTTTGTGTGAGTTAACACAACTGCCATTCAGAATGACTACAGTGCACCAGAAGCAGAAGTTTTGAGAAGTGTGTTTTTTGACTTCCCCATCCAATTAGTTCTTGGCCTCCAGTTTGCTGACGAATGTGCCAGAGGAAATTTGTCAAGTGTTAGAGAGCTTTTTTACCAGCTGAAAGAACATAGCTGCTTGGGAAAACAGACCTCGAGGCAAGTAGCTGTGCCAAAGCCAGATTTGGGTTTTGAGAATGGAATGAAAAATCTGTTGAACTCTTTGTGCGTCAAATTGCTGGACACGCACCTTTGCTCTGGACCCTCTTCCAGAAACGAGGCTTTGGTTGTTGGCTGATACTGTGTTTGCCCTGTTTTGTGCTGTCCAGATTTGGACATGCCTGTGGCATATGGAGGCACATATGTGCCATTGTGGCAGCTCCCTTATCCTTCCTGGTACACTTATGCACAGTGAGGAACTGCCACAGCTGCTCCAAGCAATAGCAAAAAGGTTGCTCTTGAGTGAGATCTTGCTTTTACAACTCATGCCTGTTTACTGAGGTGAGCAGTTGTATTTCTGAGGACATGTTTCTTGAAGCTGCACAGACTGCTTTAGTCATGTACCTCTGGAAACTTTCTGCATTTCCACCAGAACCGAAGTGTTTTCTTGTCTGCAGTACCTGGCCTTTGTTTGTTTGTTGGTTTGTTTTTCAGAGAGGTGCTATTAGAAGAATGTAACTTCTGTGACAGATTTGGGACAGTGTCCCTTTAGTTCACTAAATGCTTTGTCTCCTAAACACTGAGGAGGGTTCAAAATCTCTCAGAAGAAACTGGGAAATGTGAGGGTCCTTTCTTAGAAGACAGAGGAAGAAATGCAACCGGGTATAGTTTTGAGTCTTATCATATCAGGTTTGTCCATTCAGTCTCACTTAATTTTTTTGCTCCTGGTAGACGTCTTCAGAGTGATGACTTCTGGTGATAAAGTGTTGGTTACCTTATTAAGAAATGAAGAGCAGTATATAGCCAATATAGGTTGTGTTGAAACATCTCTAGGCTCCAGATGTGTATGGAGATGAAAGATAGGAGCAATATAAAGTAAAGTCAAAGCTCTATGTATGTCTCAGGATGCCATGTCCTAAATATGTCTGGCTGATAAGAATACAGAGTTTAAGATTCTCTGCTGGTGTTGGATTGGAATTAAAAGCCTCACTAAAATGCCTTCCTAATGACATCTCTAAGTAAATATCCATATTCTGACCTGGAAAACAGTGTGCAAATATATGCATGGGCATGCAGTATTATATGGACCCACTGCATCAAAGCACATCTGTTTCTGGTATGATTTAACAGGTCAGTGAATTCACCTTGAAACCAGCTCTGGGACTTCTCCAGCTTCAGTGACTTCAGGAAAGCCTTCAGAAAGAAGGGATGATGTAGTCTGATGTATTAGCAAGTCCTATGGGATGGTGAGCAGTCTTTGTGTGAGTGTACAGGTGAATGATAGACTGAGAAGTGCCTAACATAATTGACAGGGAGATGAGTGAGGTTTGTCCTGGCATGTTGGGAGGATTACTGAGATCTCAATTCCTAATCCAATACATGTAAGTCCTTCTCTTGCAGAACACATTATAGCCTTATTTCTCTTCCTTCTGAGGACAGAGTGAGATGAAATATTAAAGTATAAAGCTGCGTGTATGAAGTAAACTGCACATGTTCAAAAGAACATTGCCATGTCACTCCTTCCCCAAGACAACAGGCTTTAGAAATTGTCCGCTTACATCGGGCTTGTAGATTTCTCCTTTCTGTGCTGTAGAGATTTGGGCTGTTGTGGCCGTCTTCAGATACAGAAGAGCTCCTTTTGGGCCCCCACCAGGTGCTACAATGCAAACAATCCTAAGGCCATTTCATTTTGTCAGGAAGTAGTGTTTCTCCACAACTTAAACTTTTTAATGATCTGTGGTGGTGCTAATATAAGCTGTGATTTGAGACATCTGGCTTTGTATTGCTCTTCCAAGGTGCAGTAGCATCAGGATTTGCATGCTTCTCTACCAGGAGTCTAAAGGTATGGGTTTATGTTCAGTATGTACTCCTGGCATTTGTCTTGTCACAGAAGGAAAAGCCAGCTCTCCAGTATGCAGTTGCACACATTGCAAATGTATTTGCTGGTGAATTTCAGTGATCACTGACCTGGTTGGAGCGGTTTGTACTTACCAAACCACACTGAAAAAAACGATCACCAGCGAACAATAACTTTTATCTTTTTCCTTCCCTTCCTCCTTCCCTTCCTTCCCCCAAATACTGCATCTGAAATAGAGATGTAACAGTAAACTCCATAAACTGTAGAGCAAAGTACTTCCATGGCTAGGAGTTAACAGGGCCAGAATCCCTTCCTGGTCACAGAAGTTCAGTTAGGGAAAACTAAACAGCAACAACCCTCCCAATTTGTTAATTGATCCCTTATCAGTGAAGTGCAGCTGTAGATTCAATCATCGATGCTTCACATTTCAGGCAGAAAATTAAGTATGTCAAGATAGGGGAAAATCCAGATAAAGCAGTAAAAACCACTATAAATGTTTTTGGAGCGCACAGTAAAACCTGTTTATGAATCAATAAAACTATGACTTAGTGTTTGGGTGTTCTTCATCTTTATAGCTGTAGTTGGGAAGCCAGTGAGCTGATCAGGCACGCACCAGAACTGGTGTAAAAGCTGCCATCGATTTTCAGACAAACTTTGGATCAATTCCAGGAGCTCCCACAGAGAGGATCCTGATCCAAAGTAGAAGCAGGAGGAAGATATTTATTCCTAGCATTGTCCTGTCTTTGCAATGCTGCTGAAGTAGAATCCACTTACTTTTGAAAAAGAAAAAACCTTTAGTGCTGCCATGGTCTGTCACATGCTGTAGTGCTCGAATTACTGCTTTTTGGTTATTCTCATCCTTAATAGACTGACTTTTTCCCCACCTGCGTGGTTTTTTTTTTGTGTGTGTGCCAGAATCTTCCTATGTATCATAGAAATTTAAATGCAAAAGGTAGGTATTTTGTCAGCAGAAGCAAGCCCAGCAGTGAAATGTGAATTTGCGTTTGTGAGTGCAGTCGTACTTGTGCGGTGTTTGCCTGGAGAAAGCATTGCTAATACTAATATTTGGTATCAAAACGTGAGCCAGTTTTCCATATTTCACCAGAAATAGCTTGGAAGTGCAACCATAATTCTAATATACATTTTTTTTTGAGAGGAGAAGATGATGACTCCATAGCGTGCTGTCCTTGCAAGCCACTTAAAGGGAGCAGAAAAGCCCTTGTTAAAGTAGAATGCTTTTTGAGCTTCTGCCACCATTGAAGTCAGTGTGTTTTTAATCAGGATGTCACCCCCCATTCCATCCCCATGGGCATGTCCAGCTTGCCCCCACTGCAGATAGGTGTGCTGCATCCAGGGGACTGGCTCACATCTGCATCTGGGAGCGGGCTTGTAGTGGTGTGAGATGGATACAGAGTGCAGTTAGGCTCCAGCATGTAACTGCCACCAAGTGTGACTAGATCAAATATAACAGAGATCCTTGGTTCAGCTGGGCTAGGAGGGTAAGGTTCTTCTAAAAGCAGGATAAAAGTCTATCTGTGAGTTGCATCTTAGTCATGCCATCTTTCATGGTTATTACCTGTTGGTAATAAGGAGCATTATTTTATCTCTTCTGGCTGCTTCTGCCCAGTTGGGTTGAGTAGCCCCATGGAAGATGAGCAGATCTGGGTCTACTTCTTTGACACTTTCCTCCTGATGGAGTGCAGGGCTTATCCATCATGTGCTCACTCCTGATTATGTCAACCTGTTCCAGGGAACAGGTATTGTACCCTGTGCTCCTCATTCATGCTGTTTGAATCCTGGCTGTTTTTCTTTCTGCTCAAAATAGTTGAAAGACATAATCCTTATTAATACTAAATACTGTGTGACATATGAAAGCTTCAGCTGACGGCACTGATTAGCAAGTGAGGCACAAAACGAACACGTCAGACAGCAAAAATGTAAGGTATGGAGAAATCAACTTATTTAAACCAGATTGAATTTTGCTGTGGGATATGGCTTTGTGCTGCAAGTCTAATGATGAAATACATTTTTAGTCATTTTATAAGCTTCTGGAAAATGAGACTGTGAGCAGTAGATGCCTTGGCTATAAACAACTTTCGATGCAATAGCTTCAAATAATGTTGGCTAGAAGTAAGAGAACAACTCTGTTTGATCTTTCTTATACCCTTACTAGGCATTCCTATAACTACTTCTAGCCTTAGAAATGCAGAAAGTGTGTACTTTTTGTCAGTAACCATAAAATGCTTTGCTAATAACTTCTAAAAGCAATTTTTTTCCTACTAACTTCTACTTCCTACTGCAGGAAAAGCTAAGACTTTATTGTGGCAGACAGCATCAGTATAGCTATGAGTATAAACGTGGGAATGAAAAGAGCAAATTACTAGGCGACAGGTCTGTGAGGTACAAAGCATTTTCCACGTCTCTACAAAACTTCACATAATTAAGGGCCTGTTGTTCAGAGGAGTCTCTGGGCACTACCCACAGTTATAGAAAAAATGTTACTTTTATTATAGTCCATCACCACTAACAGCAGCATTGAAATCTTTGAACTTTCTTCCATTCTCACAACTGTTAATTTGAAGGGAGGAAGTCATGTTTATGGATGAGTTAGCATTTATGTGGCAGATGAAATAGGAAATAGCCACTTGAAAAATCTGGATATCCTTCCTTTGCAGAATAGTTCTTAGAATCAGAGAACAGTTGGGGTTGGAAGTAGCCATAAAGACCATCCAGTTCCATTCCCAAACTTGAGTTACACCCAAAATAAGTGGCACTTTCTTCTCACAGTCCCTTTTAAGATCCAGTCTGGATTTATGAGCGTTTGTTTTGAGGCAAAGCAATCGAAAGGCACATATTGAAAATACCCAAGTCTAAACTACAGCTTAGGTAGCTTCGCACAAGCTCCTTTTACCATGGATGTAGAAGCAAACAAGAAAAGAGTGAGTAAAGCTGGTTCTGATGGTGTGGGGCTCTTAATTTTCTCTACAAATGTGAAGAGCTTGAGAGGGCAGTAATTGATGGCTCCCACCTGAGGCTGCCCTTGGGCTCCTTTAGAAACACGTGTGTCTTTTATCTTCATGGGCAAGCGTGGAAGGGTGCTGAGGGCTAGCACTTGTCACCTCCTGCACCTTTGCAGAGTGAGTGCATGGAGCTGCCGTTGTTACTGGGTCTTTTCAGTGGCAGAAATTTTGGTCCTTGAGTGCATGTTTTGTTGCAGTCTTCATTTAGCAGAGGGGGTGTTCTGGGTCCGTGCTGGATCTGAGCTCTATCCTAAAATCAAGATGAGATAGTTATATCTAAGTCTGAATATGGGGAATAAAATATAGCAGAAAAGCTGTGAACTCTTTCACCTTTATCCATTTTTGGCTGAGGGAGTGTAGTGATATCCTTGCATTGGGAACTAGACTGAAAACATGAATATATTTATCAAATTAGCCTGCAGGTTTCCTGGCGGGCTCCAGGTACACAGAGGGGAACCCAATTTGACACTCCTAGCTGTCTGCTTGGTAGCAGCAGTTTTAATAAATCACAAAGCTACATCAGAAAAGGTTAAAATGAAGGTGAAAGTTAGTGCTTTTCCAGACAGTGAGCAAGTGAATTACCCAGATCCTTACGATGTTTAAGAAGTTTAATGGAAGAGCAGGAGCTCCCAGTGTTCTCCCATTCATATGGTATTATCAAAGGAACAAACCGAATCGCTCTGCTCTTAATGATTAAAAGAAAATCTTGCGATGCAGTGTTGGAAAGAAGATGCAGTAATGGGTTTGCACCTGGGAACAAAATGGAATCACAGCAGCAATAAAGCTTGATTGCAGTACTGAAAGTTGATTGGATTTGCCACCGTGGGGTCCTTTTGGAGGCAAAAAAGTTAAAAACATGCAGCTACAAAACAGAAAAACGCATTAAGTGAAGCTGTAATATTTTCTGACGTAAACCCTGTGTAGCGTTTGAAAGTGAATTAACAAAAATCCCTGAAAGTCTGGGAGTATGACCCAGGAGATAAGAGGCTCCTTGGCAGATCACTGGCAGTGAACAAAAGAAAGGACCTGGGGAACCTCCACCTGCAGGGCACAGCCCAGGGACTGAGTGCCTGTGTTGTGTCTCCTACCTTATGCAGTGCTGGTTGTTTCTGCACCTCTTCTGCTTGTACTGTTCTGCTGCCACTGGAGGAATGTGTGCTGTCCTGCTCTGTGTGCCGGGCATGCTCTGTGGGAGCTGCAGGGCCAGAAATAGGCTGAACGAGAACAAATTAGCTTTCATGGCTTGCTGGCGTGGATGTGTCAGTGGAAATCAAAGCCCTAATTCCTGGGGAACAGCTCTATGGTTTGCATGAAAATCACTGTGCAAAGTGTCCACCTCTTAGGCGATTCTGTGCCAAAGAAAGGCTGTGATTTGCTTCCAGTTGTCAAGTACGTGGCTGCAGCGCAGAGGCCCAGGAGTGACTTTCAGTATTTGGAACAGCTACAGCATCAGGGCTGGCGTTCAGGGCTGAACCCAAGAAGAAAGGGTTGGGACTTCAGACATGTCTTTCCTTCACGTTTCCTGTGCCTGTAGGTCTGAATTGCAGCTGATATGTTGATTAATAATTTGATCATAAGAAGCCTAAAAGTTAGTGTTTGGAATTATGAGCCTTGCTGCCAGAGGCTCAAAATGAGGTGATCCAAACGTAAGGAGTTTGTCTGTATGTCTGTCTCCTTCTCCTCTTTCTGGCCCATCCTGGGCATGATCATCATAGGGTGCTCGTTTGGAGTTTTGTTTTCTTTGTGGGGTGAAAAAGCAATAGTTTTTCTTAGTGCGGTAAAGAGAACGCTTTGGTTTCTCTTTGTGACAAAACACTTGAATTATTCAGTGGATCTCAACATCGTTTTCAATCGAGCGTTTATCTGTGTTACTGCCCACCCAGAAAATCTCATAAGACTGGTGAGCTAGAAAGCCTGTATTGATTCTCATGAAATTGATATTTTGGGGATCCATTTCTTCCAAAAACAAGAAATAGGGGAAAAAAGCCCTTTTGTCTCTGCATTGATTTGGAGTTGGATGTGCTTCAAAAATCTCTCAGTTGCTTTCCCATGGCTAGGGAGTTCCATTTTATTATCTGTCTTAGACAATGACATTTTCCTTAGGTTTTAGGCTGGGTGGGAAGACAGGTGTGCTGAATGCTTTGAAATCCTCAGATACTACAGCAGCAAAAGGAAGTTCAGAGAAACTGAGTTGAACTCTATATAGATGTACTAAAGAGCAGCCATTCTGCAGCTAGAAAAGAGAATGCAGCTAACTTGCTGATCGATGTCTCTACTTGAAATGAATGTTCCTGTGTTTAGCTCCTATAATTACATCAGTAGGTCTTCTGAGTGTTCGTTCATTTGTGTACATGAATAAGACTTAAATTCTGTGATATATGATCATCCCTTCAAATCAGACAGCAGCCTACCAAAATAGCTTAAACTTGATCTTGTAATAAAATGTATCGTGCTAGATGAATTTGAAAACACTGCAACGCTCCCCCCGCAAACCTTCCATGCCAGTCTCACTTCTACCACGAAACTTGCAATCTAGTTTGTATTCTTTTTTAAGCTTTGGGGATAATGCTTTCCAGAACACAATTTTCCTTGGTATAAATTATGTGAGACAGTGATTTATATTTAATTACAAGATAAGGTATCTCATTATACAGTGAATAACCTATGGTTTTAAGACTAAAAATAATTTTGTGCAATATGACTGCAGAATTTATAAACTTTCTGCAAAATTTGACATTATTCTGGTAGTTTCTTGGAAACAGTGATGGAGATGCCATAAGCGGCTGCTGAAGGCTCCTCTATGTTGCAATGGCAGTTAGCAGAATCCCCTGGGACCTGTAGGCAGCTCCAGGCTGCTGTTGGCTTCCTGCCCCAAGATAAGCAAATGGGAGCTGCAAGTGGATGCCTATGTGTCACGCCGCATCCCCAGGACTCATTGAGGGTGGGTAGCTATGCTAAATGCCAGTACCGTGGGGTGCAGGAAATGAAAGCCACTGCGGTGAGAAAGTAGCAAAGCCAAGGAACAGAACCTAAATCCTTGACTGGAGATTTCATTACGTTGCCCTTTGCCCTGAGTTCAGAGCTACACCAGATAATTTAGGAAAGACTTAAAAGTCCAGCGTTCAGAAGTACTAAGCAGCTAGGGAGCTGCCTTCAGCACGCTGTTAGAGAGCTGTTCTTACGAATAAGAAAGCAATTTTAGTTTCTGCATTGAGATCCTCAGCCCCTAAGACCCAGCTATGTTAAATTTTTACTTTTAGAGTCAGTTGTCAACTGAAAATTGCTCATGTCAAATACGGGGGGCAGCTTCTTTGCTCAGAAACTCACATTTATCTTAAAACTATGACCATCAGTTTGTCTTAAAGACAATGCAGTTCTCAAATTCTATTTTCATCTGAAAGATTTGGAGGTTAAACGGAAAACTTAGAAAAATGCTACTATGTTTTGCTTAGCTTTTTTATTTGTTTATTATTCTATATTCAAGTTTTTTTGTGTTGGTTTTTTTTTAAGTCTATTTAGTGAGAAAGGAATTTGCTGTGATTCTCTAAGGAGATGTTCTTATTGTGTTTTCCCCCTGTAGCACTTGTTTATGTGGCAGAGAACAACGGTGAGTGAGCGAGAAAGAGAAATTACTTTCTTTTTGAGATGAATTGGAATAGCAGAGGCATTTTTTTTACCTGAAATGTGTATTTTTGTAGGATGTCTACTAACAGCAATAGATGTTTTGCAGAGCTCTCCGGAGATCCGGGCATCCATAGCATTGACAGCAGCAGCGTTTTTCATGGTGATGTCTTTGTACCTACGGGGAAAGCAGAAAAAGATGAGATGGAGTAGCTGCATGGCATAGGAGAGCAGCTGGGATACTTTGAGGCAACACTGCTGTTTGAGATCTGCTCCCACGCTGAGGACAGAGCAGCGCTGATCAGGCAGCCACAGATGGATGGGCATGGAAAAGGGACTAGGGTTTTCCCTCTGGACATTGGCCTCTTATTGAGATTTATTGACGTAGGAAGGATTGCATAAATACGGCCTATAAATCTTCAGAGGATGCTGACTGAAGAGTTTAACCAGGGGTTTTCTGGAGTTTTCTCTCACCATCAGCAGTGTTAAAAGAGTTCCTCAATGTACTTGTGAGCTAGGAAGGAAACAGAAAATGAACGCAAGGAGTGAGCAGAAAAGCAGCATTTTGATTGGCAGTACTAATCCTATGATTTACCTGTTCTCGTGTTGCTGAGTTTTCAGTCCCAGGGTAGTTAAGGGGTGCAACATAGCAACTTCTGCAACAAGAGTCAGCAAGTAGTTACTGTAGTTTCTTGTACCAAAGTCATTTATTGCTATGGCTTTTTGTGGGAAGATTTGATCTTCAGACTCTGACTCTGCTTTAGCAATTTGTGTTCTTTCTCACAGTGGTGACCTGTAGTTTCTTCTGATGCTTTGATGTTTCTTTTCTATGCAAGATACTCCTGTGAAGACAGCTGATTCTCTTTTAATTCACTTGAATTTGCAGCTGTTGTCTAAGATGGCCTTGATTGTGGCAAAGAGGGGTCCAGGGTAGGGGCACGACTCCATTCCTCAGCCTGCATCCCCTGATAGTGCGCTGTCCCCTATGAATTTAACAACACCCTGTTGCACCTTCTGGCTTTTTTTCAGCTGAGCAGAGTGTTGCAAATGATGGCGGTTGTGTTTTGATGTACTGCTCTGTTTACTTGGTCTTGGAGCTATCAGTCATTCACATGGATTTTTAATTTATTTTAATATTTGCTTGTTAACTTCAAACAGTATTTAACACTGCTGAGAAGACAGAACTATTGAGTTACTCAAAATATGATTTCTCATCCTGAACAAGCAAGTACACATGCATAAATAATACATTTAAAGTGTTGATGGAATCTCCAGTCACATCTTGGTTTGTGTTTGGCACTGCAGTGAGCAAGAAGGGGATAAAAAGGTAGCTGTGTAGGAAGCAAAAGGGTTGCTCTGCAACCAAGGGAGGTGCCTTTTTCTTTCTGTATTCCTGCTAGAGACATCATCCCTAAGTCATGCAGGAGGTACCCTTAGGAGCAGAGCCTGGCTGAGGGTCACAGAACTGAGCAGTGAGATTTGGCTCTCAGCAGTGGGGCACTAAAGCGCCCCTGGGGCTTACAGAGAAGTGGGTTCTTGATACCACTTCATCTCTTCCGGACATAGGGCATGGCTTTGTGGAAAAGGGCTGGCAGGGACTGGAAGGCTTGATGTGTGAAATGCCGTCACAGACGTTGGCATGTTCTTGGTTTTTCGTCGTATGCACTGTCTAATGGGCAGATGGCTGTGGATTTTTGTTCTCTCCCAAACAAGCCGTGTGAGTTTTCTGCAGGAGTGGTCAGCAGCGAGACAGCATGTTCAAATTCCTTCTGCTGGCTTGAACAGGGAGACATCTAACGTTACAATGACAGATTAACTGAGAGGTCATCTGAGAACTTGTTTAAAAATTGAATACTTTTGAAGTCTGGCTTGTTACATGAGTTAAGTGAACATGGCCCTTGTGTGCTGACATGGACCTTACTACTGTTCTAACATAAGGAATAACAGGATCTTTATATGGAAATATTTTCTTTACCAGATGTCCAAATTGTACGTGTAATTTCAGTACGTTATATGTAAATATAACAGCTATGCTGGGCAGATTAAGGGAGAGAACAATTTCCAAATGCTTAGCTGTTCAGCTTGAAAGAACCTTGTATGAAGAGCAACAGTTTTTCCCCTCAAAAACAGTCCTTAGAAAAGTCCTATGCTTTCCATATATACCTTGCACAGAGCTGCATCTCATGGAAGACGATCAGAGGTTGTGGGCTGGACCTATGCCCGTCTGATTCCTCAGGCGAATTGGGGTAAGAGAAAGGACAAGCGGTAACACTGTGGGATGTGCTCCACTTCTGCATGGGAGTCTCAGCCACAGGAATATTTCCTGCTTTTCTGAGGTCTGTCTTGGCCTGCTCTTTATTTCTGTGTCTGAGACTGTGTAGTGATTTTTGAGTTATAGTCCTCTATGTGACCAGAGATTTAGTTTAAGCACTTTCCCATCTGCCTCCTGCTGTGTACCTGCCATGATTTATCACAGAGGGCTGTTCTGCTGCTGGCTCTTGGCTGAGCACGGGCATTTTCAGGCCTCTTTGGCAAAGGGATGAAGCTTTTTGCTCTGGCTGCAGTCCAGCTCGCTGGCCTCTGGGGCTCTCTCTCTGTAAGAAGTTTCCTTGATGAAAAACTTGAATAGAGTGGATCGGAGTGGGGGAGAAATTCTAACTAGAACTGTAGAGGAGACACACTGTGCTTTGCCAGAAAACTCAGCGTAGCCATGAAACTCTGTAAATGTCTTGGTGTTTAGAGACTTGGGATATCCTTGCATCACTTACTGAATCCTGGAAACACCTGCAGCTCTATATGAATTGAACTGCTCTGTGTTCTATCAGCATTGTGGTCTTTTGGAGAACTAGCCAGGAGATGCTGCCCTTTCTGAGGAAATTCTTTTCTACACCTGGAGATAGATGATCCGTGGCTTGTTACTCACACATAACTGGTGAGCAATTGAAATTAGTCAGTTACCCACTTTCTATATTTCCTCTATACTCTCTGGATTTTTGTGCCCCTGCAGTGGAACAGAACAAGCATTGTAGTGGTGAACAACATAAACTGAACCATGAGAGCTCAGCACCAGAGCCCGATGCCACCAGCTCTATGAGGAGGAAGGCACTCAACATCAGCTGCTGCTCTTCAGTAACCTGCGTGTGGATTCTTCATCCTTGGCATGTGTGAAATACATCCTTCCTTCCTAAGGCATCGCATGGGCTGAGATCTCACCCTTTGTGTAACAGAGATCCAAACAAAGCCTTAAAGCTACCAACTCTGGGCTTCACTGCATGTGTGTATGCACACATGTGCCTACATACATCTGTGTCTGTGCACACACACGTGCATGCACTAGTTGGAATACACATTTCAGGGAAAGAGGTTAATTTTCCAGAAGGCCAGGGAGCAAGTATGCAGTGGTGGTGGTTTTAATTAGAATTAAAGCTGGAGATGTTTGTGGAAGCAAGTAAAGGTACAAGGCTGCTTAAACCCCACTGTTACTACAGGGTAAAAAACAGCACCAAGAAATAAGGCAATGTGAGAGGAGGTGTGTATCTAGGAAGAAGTTCTGCCTATTAGGACAGCAAACTTTGCTGAAAGCACATGGTAAAGCGCTGATAGACTGGATGAGAGCAGGTTGGATTCTGGCACAACTGTCACTTTTTAGCTTCTAGTACTTCAGAGACAAGCCTCTCTGTGCTAACATGGGAGATGGCACTTTGGATGGGTCACTGGAGCTTTTGGTTGCATTTTGCATGTGCATTGTGGCCAATTTGCAGCCACTAATAAAGCAGGCAACAGCCATACAGAGCTGCTGGCACAGCAGGAACATGCCTTGCTGTTGTGTTTGAAATCTGAGATGTATTTGTGGAACCAAAATCTTTACCTCTAGCAACGTTTTCCTAAGCAGTGCAAAGCCTTCTGAATTTAAGCAGGACTTTCGCGCTATGATACTGGTGTGTTGTTGGTTTTGGTTTGTTTGTTTTTTGAGAGGAACACAACTAATTCTTCCATTACAAATAAGAATGGTCTACAGCCTAGATGCGCTCTGCATATTTTAAGGTGGTGAATCTATTGGCTCCAAGATTGTTATATACTAACTTGAAGTGTTTAGAACTTGTTGACATCTTCATTTGGACAGAAAAAAATGTCATGAATAAAAATTGTAAGTCAGCATTCATTTCACAAGGGTAGTTATATAGCTATTGGTAACCCACAGAGTGAGGGTTTGTCAAAAGCAATCACTTCCAATTCTCATTTCTTTGAAGTTAAATAGTCTGAAGGGAGGGAAATATGTTTACACTCTTTAATCCTCATATTATTGTAGCATGAAAACTTAGCACATAAATATGAGGAAGCAGCAAATAAATCAATAGGTTAACATATTAGAAAACTGAAAAATGGTTTCTGGAGGAGATGAAATAACTTTTCGGTAACACTTGTTAACACTGGCTTTTATTGGCACTGTACGCTTCTTTGGAGAGGTGCCCATTAACATCGGAAGGACTTTTCTCTCTAGGAAATAACCGTTCAAAAAACCCCTCCCTTAATCTGAAAGTATGGTCTGAGCACTGTGATTGAAGAGGCTGTGGAAATAGCTATTTCTCCAGCCTGTGTCCAGAGATCTGTGGTAAAAGTCTCCAAATTTTTGGCACATCATCAGAAAGTCTTAACAAAGTTGTGATGGAAGATCCTTGGCCTTTGTTGGTATTGGCATTATCCGAGGTGATCTTGAAAAACAGCCCATATAATGACCATGATACCTTTCAATGTATTAGGAGGCAATTAATTGATAGTGAGTTTTCCTAGAGGTTAGCACAGCTTGTCATCCATTGTGTGCTACCTTTTGGTGTTTCTCATTTGTTTAACTAAATGTTACCTGTTTAAAAGTCCATCTGTGATTTGTTAGATCATTAGCACATATGATAAACAGCTCTCACTTGG
>PPHD01020392.1:0-13670 GCA_002909625.1 Bambusicola thoracicus
GACACCCACAGCTCCATCAGGTGCTCAGAGCCTCATCCAGCCTGACCTTGAGTGTCTCCTGGGATGGGGCATCTACCACCTCTCTGGGCAACCTATGCCAGTGCCTCAACACACTTACTCTAAAAATCTTCTTCCTTATATCCAACCTACATCTTCCCTTTTCTAGTTGGAAACCATTTCCCCTTGTCTTATCACAACAGGCCCTGCTAAAGAATCTGTCCCCTTCCTTCTTATAGCCTCCCTTTGGGTACTGAAAGGTCACCCTCAGGCCTCCCTGGAGCCTCCTTTTCTCCAGGCTGCACAGCCCCTACTCTCTCATCCTGTCCTCGTAGGAGAGATGTTCCAACCCTTGGCTCATTTTTGTGGCCCTCTTCTGGATGCGCTACAACAGGTCCATGTCTCTCCTCTACTGAGGACTCCACATCTGGATGCAATACTCCAGGAGAGGTCTCACTGTTCAGAGCAGAGGGGCAGGATCACCTCCCTCACCCTGCTGACCACGCTGCTTTGGATGCAGCTCGGGATGCAGTTGGCTTTAAGGCTGCAAGGGCGCAGTGCTGGCTCATGTCCTTTTACCATCCACCAGTACCCTCAGGTCCTTTCCAGCAGGGCTGTGCTTCGTCCTCACATCCCCCAGCTTGTAATGATAGTGGGGGGGTTGCCTCAACCCAGATGCAGACCTTGCCCTTGGATTTGTTGAATCTCACGAGGTTCTCCCTGGCCCACTTCTCAGCCTCTCTAGGTTCCTCTGGATGGCATCCCATCCCTCTGGTGTGTTGACCTCACCCCACAGCTTGTTGTCATTGGCATGCTTGCTGAGCATGCACTCAATTCCACTGTCAATGTCACTGACTGAGATATTAAAGAGAACAGGTCCCAGTGCTGACCACTAAGGGACACCACTCATTGCCAGTCTCCATCCACTCATTGCCAGTCTCCATCCAGACATTGAGGCATTGACCACCACTCCCTGAGTGCAATCTCACAACCATTTCCTCATCCATCAGACAGTCCGCCCATCAAATCCATACCTTTCCAGTTTGGATAGAAGGTTGTTACAGGGGACTGTGTCAGAGGCCTCACTGATATACGGATAAATGGCATCAGAGGCTCTTCCCTTATTCACTGACACAGTTACAGCATCATAACAAATGACTAGGTTGGTCAGGCAGAACCTGACCTTGATGAAACCATGCTGGTTATCCCATATCACCTCCTTCTGTTCCATATGCCTTGTCCATTGTTACCAGCCTGCCTCTGTTGCTGACTGGGGAAGGTACGCCCTCCTGGACTTTCCTTTTCGTATTCATGTACCTATAGAAGCCTTTCTTATCCTTCTTTGCACCCCTTGACAAATCCACTTCCAGGTGGGCCTTGGTCTTTTGGATCCCATACCCACATCCTAGCAGCACTCCTATACTCCTCTGAGGTTACCTGCATCTGCTGCCACTACCTGTGCATTTTCTTTTTGCTCTCCAGTTTGACCATCAGGTCCCAATTCAGCCACATCGATCTCTTGCCTTCTTTTCTTGACTTGCTACACCTGGGGATGGGGAGCTCTGTGCCCCGACAAAAGCCTCTTTAAACATCTGCCAGCTCTGCTCTGTTCCCTTGCCTTTGAGGAAAGATACCTAGGGGATTTTGTTGACTAACTCTATGAGAATCTGGAATTTGGCTTTCCTGAAGTCATCATTTTCCAGTGGCACAGTGGTTTCCAACTCCTGCTTGTTTCCCAAGCTGCATGCATTGGTGTAGAGGCACTTCAGTTGGGTATCTGCTCTTGACATCTTGGAGGATAACTCCTCAATTTCTTTGAAGTATTTACCTTAAGTCTCCCTGTTGCCTTCATCATCATACGATGCAGCAGGTTGAGGGCGCCCACTAGCATTTTGTCCCTCTAAGTTGGCTGTACTCTCCATCACCTTGTCATGGGCTGGCTCACTATCACCCAAGATCTTCAGTAGTTATAAGACGCACATTTTTACGGTATTCACCTACTGTGCTTGGAGCTGTGCAAACACAGTGCAAAAAAAGTCCTACTTTCTAGGACTATGAAAGTCCTGCTTTCATGCTTTAAATGTTGGTGATGAGAGGTGAATGGCCAGTGATGATGTGGAGGCAGAAATAAGGAATGATGGAGATGTGGTTTTCTTGCACTGTAATCATTTGTCAGCATTTCTTAAGACAGGGCAACGTGCTGGGGAATCATGGAAAAAGGCACTGGGAAAATAGCTATCCACTCCTTGCAGTATTCAGGAGAGCTTCTCAGGACAAAACATACAAAAGAGGGTTGGATGGAGAGGAACCCGATGAGGTTCAGCAAGAGCAAGTGTAGAGTCCTACTTCTGGGGAGGAATAATGGCACACATCACTACGAGTTTGGGTCTGACCTGTTGGAAAGGAGCTCTGCAGAGAAGGACTTGGGGGGTCCTGATGGACAACAGGTTGGCCATGAGCCAGCAATGTGGCCTAGTATATTGTGATGAGTCAGGAAGAGTGTGGCAAGCAGGTTGAGGGAGGTGATTCTCTCCCTCTACTCTGTCCTGGCGAGTCCACATCTGGATTATTGTGTCCAGCTCTTGGCTCCGCAGTTCAAGAAAGTTAGGGAACTGATGGAGAGAGTCCAGACGAGGGCCACAAAGGTGATTAGGGGTCTAGAGCATCTCTCTTATAAGGGAAAGGCTGAGAGATCTGGGACTGGTCATTCTGGAGAAGAGAATGTTGAGCGGAGGTCTTAAAAGTACTCTTAAATATCAAAGGACAGATGTCAGGTGGATGGGGGCAGGCTCAAAAAGAAAGAACCTCTTTACCATGAGAGTGATAGAGCACTGGCACAGGCTGCCCAAAGAGGTGGTGGAGTCTTTCCTCTGGAGATATTCAAGAGCCTCCTGGACACTTCCCTGTGTGACTGGCTGTAGGGAACCTGCTTTAGCAGGGAGCTGAACTTGATGATCCGCAGAGGTCCCTTCTATCCCCTATGGTCCTGTGATTTTGTGATTCTCTGAATCAGAAATTCAAAAGATGGGACAGAGGGTAAAAAAACAGAAGAATAGTGAGAAAAGCTCTATAGGATACTTAAATGGAGTAGGATATATGCTCTAGACTAACCACATGCATATGGGGAGTTATTTAGGAAGAGCTTTAGGAACTTTAAAACCATCACAGACCTTTAATCTAAGACAATGTCTTGCATAGACAAGCCCCCAGGCCCTGATATGCCAAAACCTTTCAGCATGTGTTTAAATCCTCTTAATCTCTATGTGACACGTTGTTCTCTAAGTGCTTTGCTGAACCATGGATGTCATTGCTAAAACACTGCAAGGCTTTGCCTCCTGCTGCTCATGCACACATTAGGGCCAGGCTCTGGTGCAAAACATGGAAGGTTTTGGGACACATTGGAAGGGAACTGACTTAATGTACATATACGGTATTCTTTCATAGAACCTGAGATGTGAGTAAAGGGTTTAAATCTAGAAGTTGATCAGCCATTAGGTTTCCTAGCATTTCCCTGGGTCAAAAAAAATATGTTGCCATTTCCATCAGCAGAAAATTACTTGGTTCATCCTCTACCATGGGACTGACCTGAAAGAGGACTATCCACACCAACACAATAATAAACAAACCAGACCTGGGACTTTCTAAGAGTGTTTATGGCTGTCAGCTGAACAAGCCCCATGGGAAGCAAGCAGTTGTTGGGCAGACAACACCCTCTGGCATTGCAGCTTGAAGACATGGGGCGATGTGGGGAACGGATACTCCCACGCCTTATTAAATTTGGAGACAGTGGGGCAGAGTTTTCTGGATTGCATTTCTGAATCGACATAATGAGACTCAAGGCAATGTTTGGAACATCACCTCCTTGTGAACTCTTAGCGCTGCTACTTTGGGAAAGAAAGAAGAAAGAGAAAGGTGCTGGGCTGGAAATGAGGCTCTGTGGCCATCTGCTGCAGCAGGTGCAGTGACCTCTGAGATGTGACGATCCCCCTCCTGCCCCAAATTGGTTGGACTTGATCATCTTAGTGGTCTTTGTCAACCTTAATGATTCTATGATTCTGTGAAATTTGTTGGGAATGTCCATCAGGATGCATCAGAGGAGGGTGCAAAAACGAGACGTCGGTCCTCAGAGTAACAGTGGGCAGAACAGGGAGCGTCCCTTCACACCTCTCCCTGATCCCAAATGTAAGTCAGGTGGGACGAGGTGAGACCCTCATCCCCATTATTAAGACCTAATACTGTTACGGATCTCCCCCAGCTGTATAACCATGCATTGCCACTGAGAGAGGGATACAGTTTTGGTGTTGAGGAACTCAACTGGACTTCAACCAACAGCATATATGCAAAAAAAAAAAAAAAAAAAAAAAAAGGCATTATCCATTATTAATGCCACCCATGCTGCCTTCTGTAGCATCATTTGTCATTAGTTTGTATGCATGTGTCTCCTCACCCTCTCTCCTTCCCACAAAGCCCCCACAAAGAGAGGAGACCCTCCATGGATAACTCACGATAACATTAAACATATGCAGAACCAGGACCAGAGTGTAAACTCTCCTGGAGCAGGGGGCCACGCTCCTCCATTTAAAAATCTCTAAAATGCAGCACCAAGTCGTGGCACTCTGCAAATATTTATTAATATGACATCATTATGTATACTGTGGGGTGTGGTGTTACAGTTTTATCAGTGAGTTTCAAGATGCTGCGCGCTACGAATGAGCCATGAAAGCCATCACACACGCAGAGGGGTTAGGGTAACACTTCACCCAGCATTAGTGTGTGTTCTGCATGTGACAGTCAAGGGAGACATTTATAAATGTTCTGGAGGTGGGGTTGTTTTTTTTTGTAATTATTTAGCAGGGATTGGTGGTTGGAAGGTGCTAGGGCATATGACAGTCGGCCCTGTGACAAGATGTCATTCCTTTAAGCAAGAGAGAGCAAACAAGAACCTTCCAAAATGCTGGAAAGCTCCTACAAACGTAAGGGCTCAATAATCAAGGTTCCTCCAAATTAAATGCAAGCCCAGGGAAAATATTTTCTGATTGTTTCCTCTATGCTGCCACGCAGAAAGCAATGATAGTCCTGAGGAGTAAATGCATTGGTGCAAGTCTGGATACAGCCCCTCCTGCTTTGTATTGCACGCTGGTGGAGGTGCCTCATCTCTGGGAATCATAGAGTCATTGAATCATTAAGGTTGGAAAAGACCAATAAGATCATCAAGTTCAACCCCAACCCAACCCCACCATGCTCACTGACCATGTTTCTCAGTGCCACATCTCCATGGTTCTCGAACACCTCCAGGGATGGTGACTCCACCACCTCCCTGGGCAGACTGTGCCAATGCATCACCACTCTTCTAGAAAACAAAATTTTCTGAATATCCAACCTGAACTTCCCCTGATGGAACCTGAGGCCATCACCTCTCATCCTATTGATATTACCTGGGAGCAGAGGCCAACATCTACCTCGCCACCACCTCCTTTCAGGTCACTGCAGAGAGTAATAAGGTGTCCCCTGAGCCTCCTCTTCTCCAGACTGAACAAGCCCCGTTCCCTCAGATGCTCCGCATCAGATTTGTGTTCTCCACAGCTTCACTGCCCTTCTTTGGACATGCTCCACAAAGAGGAAGAGGATGAGGAAGATAGCTTTGGGTATAAGGATTATTTTCCATTGGGGTTGCTCTGAAGCTGTCCATAGGATTGAAACAGCATACTGCAGAGGAGCAACGTGTGAACAAGTATCACACCCCTGGATACAATACCATGGCCATGGAAGGGCTGCTACCCCAAGGCTACATCATCATAAGCATGGAGCAGATGCAGTCTCCTGTCAGAAAATAAAAGAAAATGGATTTTTGTCCCAAGAGAGTGCAGCTAAAGTGACACAAAAACTCAGTGTTGCCCATACTATGGCTCCAGTAGAGGAGCAAGGCTCGGAGCTGTACCTTCATCTCACTCTCCCCACATTTCTTTGGGGTTTATCCCCCTCACCTTCTCATCTTGCCTTTAGCATCATTGCTCATCACCTATGCTGCAGGAGTGCCTGGCTGGAGGCCCAGCAGAGCTCTGCACCAGCCCTGCTCCCTTCCTCAGACAGAAGAAAACCAAAGCAGAGCCTCTCAACTCTTGTGCCATTTGGCTGGAGACCATACAAGCCTGACCTCCCAGCCCAAGGACTGAGAAAATGTCCCACCCCTACCCCAACACTGCCTCGTAAAGGCCTCCATCCTAATAAAAAACAGCTGTCAACTCCTCTCTCCAACGCTGAACGATCCCTTCAGGGTGGGGTAATGCTTTTTCTTCCCTGCGAAGAGGTTCAGTAACCCCTCCTTTGCTGCGGTGTGGAAGCTGGAATCCTCCTCACGGGGGGCTTAATAGAGGATGCCTAATTAATAACAGTGATTTGCAAGAGTGGAGAGATGGAGACCAACTGGAAAAGATAAAATGCCTGAATGACCTTTTTGGAATAGGAGGAACATTGTGAAACATTCGCGTCTCTTGTTATGATCCCAGCTTTGCAAGCGCTGGCTGAGAGTAAAAACACCTCTTCTGCGAGCAAAACATTTGTTAGACATCCCTATTTCTGCCCATTTTTAATCCAGTCCCTGATCCCCAAACTCATTCTGGGATGCGTGCACTGGGATAGAGCTGCGCCAGGTTTTGAAGACCTTGGGACCATCTCAAGCAAGGCAGCCTTAGAGCCATGTTATTCGAAGGGCTCTGGGAGAGGTTTTCAGAGCAGACTGGCTTGTAGAAAAGAGGTCTTCGGGCAGCCATCCCCACTGCCACACCTCCCGGGCAAGTATTTTGATCTTGTTCATGCGAACATTCTTCATCTCTGAAAATCCAGCTGGGATTGGAGGGGCTGAGCATTTCTGAAGAGCCAGGCACAACTGGCTGCGCTGCAAGGACATGTTTCCAAGGCAAAACAAAGCAAAAGCAAGACATAATTTGGACCACCGTGTTCGGCTGTAACTCCTGGCTGTGAGCGTAGGACATCCAACCCACCCAACATGAGTCACAGTGCCCCATCTTGGTCAGACGGTTCTACTTGTAACGCTGAGAGAAAGATGGTTTTGATGGAGATTAGGGACAACAAGGAGATTAATGGCATAATCAACGTTTGACTTGGCTGTACTTGGTAGAAGTCCAGACAAGGTACTTTGAAACTCAATCTGGAACCATTTGGACAAGAAAACTCTCTCCCAGGTGCACTCTTCTCTATGTAGTCATACACATAGGTATGTTATATTTTTACCTAAAAAGCTTCCTTGCATTTCCCAGCAGTCACTTAATGCGTTCACCTCACCAACTCCATCCCTGGCTGGGGAATGTGGGTTTGAAGCAGCTCTGCACAGCTCAGGTGGGGACTGATTTTCAGTCATCTGCCCCCTACTCCATCCCACTAACACATGTCAATGCTGGACGCTGTTTTCTTGGCCTGTAAAGTCTGGTCACAGCTATGGGCACTAGGAGACGGTCCATCCACTTGGTCGGTTGAGAGATGAGCTTCTGAAAACCTGGTTTGTGATTTTCTGTAAAAGACTGAAGACATTCAGGCTGGGACCTCTTCCCTTCCAGCAGTCAGTTTTATTAAGGACTGGTTTTCAAGGGGATACTATGAAAGCCTTTCCCAGACACACACACAGGCTTGTTACTTCATTGTTATCTGAACCAGCCTGGAAAATATTGCAGATGAGTCCCTTTTGTTGACAGCAGTGAATCTTTTTCCTGAGTGGAGTGGTATGCTTTCTGTCTGCTTCCACCCTGACAGTTATTTGGGTTTTCTGTTTACTTCCAAACACCTGATTACGGGGCATGGTTCCTCTTCCACGATGGAATGCGTCCACGTGAGTGGTCCTGCAGAGCATTCATCCATCTCTGCTCCATGTGTGTCCCCACACAAGCGCGCACACCTCTCTAAACAACCTGTCCAACCATTGTTTTACTTTAGTGAAACCCAATACTGAAGTTTACATTCACCCATGACGTCATGATACAGGTTGTAACAGTGAGCCAGTGGACAAGGACCTCAGCGTTTAAGCAGCTGCATCGGGTGCCAAAACTTTGTGTAACAGGTACTGGATGAGGTATAGAATGATAGAATGATAAAATCACAGGAAAAGTTTGAGTTGGAAGGGATGCTTAAAGGCCATCTGGTCCAAATCCCCTGCAGTGAACATGGACACCCACAGCTCCATCAGGTGCTCAGAGCCCCATCCAGCCTGACCTTGGTTGTCTCCAGGGATGGAGCAACCACCACCTCTCTGGTCAAGATAAATGGTGTCTTTTTTGAGTCCCCTTGCCTGGACAGCTTGAATCTGACAAGCTTGGATGCCACGCCAAGGATGCTCACGCAGAAGTGGGGTGCTTGATGCTGTAGTTATTTTGGGAGGATTCCTTGGTCTCCCCTGTGCTGGAGTCCTGACCAAAAGCTTCTTCCTCTACTTTCAGTCTCTGCATCCAGACCCCACACAACTCAGTGGAAAAGCTCCATTAATATCAATGGGACATGATCAGATGTGAAAAGCCAGAGCCTTGGTGACCTATGGTTGTAGAATCATAGAATAATTAAGGGCGAAAAAGACCTCTAAGATCATCTAGTCTATCAATTCACCCCCACCATGCCTACTACCCACTTCCCTCAATGCCACATCTCCACAGCTCTGGAACACCTCCAGGGATGATGACTCCACCACCTCTCTGTGCCATTGCATTACCACTCTTTTAGAGAAGTTTCCCCTAATGTCCAAACTGATCTGTCCATGATGAAGCTTGAGGTCATTCCCTCCAATCCTATGGCTGTTACACAGGAGCAGGGGCCGACCCCCACCTCACCACGACCTCCTCTCAGGGAGCTGCAGAGTGATAAGGTCTCCCCTCAGCTTCCTCCAGACCAAACAATCCCAGTTCCCTCAGCTGCTCCCCGTAAGGCTTGTACTCCAGACCCCTCACAGTGCCTTCTCTGGGCACAATCCAGGGCCTCGATGTCTTTCTTGTAGTGAGGGGCCCAGAACTGAACACAACACTTGAGGTGCAGCCTCAGCAGGACTGAGTACAGAAGGATGAAAAACTGATCCTCCTTTTCATTGCTCCTTCTATCCATCACATGGCTGCAATAACAGCAAGACTTCATGCTACGAGAACATCCCCACACTTGCTGCTTCCATCTGAAAGCATGACAGCTACATTTACCGACTCCTCCTAACACTTTGCAGCACAACTTCCATATTCCCATGATTTTTTAACACTTTCTGTTACCTCTTTTGATGCCCCATCAAGGCCAGACCAGATGGGGCCCTGATCTGGTGGGGTCAACCAACCCACATATGAGGTTGGAAGTGGATGGGCTTTAAGGTCCCTTCCAACCCAAGCCACTCTATGGTGTCTTTTGATCATAGCGTCCTATGATTTTTCTTACCTTTCTCTGTTTGCTTTCTGTACTTCTGCTTTAGGAATTGGAGAAGGTGGAATATAAGCCCAAGGAGCAAACCAGAATGCGCTAAAGCAGACGCTGCAGCAACAAGCCTTGCAGTTGTCCAAGCACATGCTGCAGAAAGCATCTCCAAAAAAATAATGATAATAAAAGTAATAACACCTAAAAAAAGCAGCAGAAAGATCTCTCCATCCATCCAGGCCAAAAGAAAAAAAATCAAGGCTTGGCACGGAGCAATCTGAGAAAGTGTCTGAAGAGCTGCAAGTGGGTTCGGTATCAGACGGAGGAGCCAAGAAGTGTTTGACCACAAACAGCGCGTGATGCATTGCAAAACTTTTCTCGAGGAGATATTTAGAGGGTGGGATGGCTGGCATGGACGGGAAAAGAGGGGAGGCCTCACTGGGGGAGGAATATCTTTAGCCTTCAAACAACAGCCACTAAAATATCCTCAGCTCTGCGCCTCCCTAGGGGTGCCAAGGGCTGAATGTTTTGTGCAGAATGGCTTTGGTGGGATAGAATAATCTCAATGAAAATCCCTTTTTAGCTGTCCCTTTTGTTGCGAGGAGGGATAGCGTAAAGATAGGCCCTGATGCGGTGATGTCAGTAGGCTTTGGATTAATGGGTTTTGGATCGGACCCACGGTGTAAGAGACAGCGCTCAACTCCAGCCATAAATAAAGTGGCTTCCATTAATGTTTATATTTGCTTTAATTTATTTAACCAAGAAAGTCAGCAGAGGCCCATAGGTCTCAGTATTAAGAATGAGCTGGCCAAGACGGCAGCAGATAAAGCTTGCACCAGCGTAAATCAAAGCTTCCATAAGTCATGCTCAAGAAAGCATGGGTGAGTAAGGCAATAAAATGTGGCCATTGTTTCTTTATTGTATCGTTCTCAGCCTTCTCTTTCTGTTGGAGCCAAACATAATCTCTGCTCCATGGTTTTAAGAGGTCTGGGAGAGGATGGACTAAACTCATTGCAAACTGAGGATGTAGAGCAGTTCAGAAGCTGGGATTTGCAAGTAGCTCACAATTGCTTTCCCTCCCTTTATGGCCAGATAATAATAACAAAGATGAGATCCAGAAGATTTATGTTAATCTTTCTCTACTCAAATGTTGGAAAAGGCTTCACCTCCATCTTGTTGGACCCACACCATGAAAAATCACTGTGTCCATTGTTGTTTTGCCTGGTACAACTGGGAATGATCCATGTATAGGCAGTACTGTCCATCCTGGAAACGGGTACACTTAAATATCTGCATCTCAAGGGGCATGAAGAGCTGGAGAGTTGCCCTGAGCAGAACTTCCCACTCTGGTTTAGACGCTGAAATCATGGATCCACCATCCACACAGTTCTAAGCTCACACTAATTGCTCACCCTCAGCTTGTTGCCCTCAGCACAAGGGCTACAGTTTTGCACTGGGGATAAGGAGATTTCATCATTCTGCGCCCGGCTTAAGGAGATTTCATCATTTTGCATAGGTAAGGAGATTTCACCCTTTAAAGCTCATCTTGGCAAGATGCCCTTTTCCCAGCCAGTCATGGCACCTACCTCCTCAAACCTGCTGGGGGTACCAAGTGTACTTTGGTCACATTTTTTTTTTCCCCTTTTATAATTCCCCATAGGGCAATACCAGTTTACAACTGTATTGCAGCGATGCTGTTCCTGCTACTACAATCACAGCTCTGTTGTGATTTCCATTATAAGCCTTGGACTAGGCTTTTGGGGGTGGGTTCTTTTGCTGGGGTCTACAATTTGATCATAAAAACTCGTGCTGGGCTGAAATTCAGCTGCCAGGTCTTGGTTGGGTAGCAAATCCTATTTAACCCTGAGGATGCTGAACTGCTTTCACATAGAGGTGTGGGAGATGAACTGCAAGGGCAGCAAGGAGGGATGGTTCACTTTGGTTTGGGGTATCTGGGGGACAGAGACGTGGGGAAAATCCAGCTGGATGCCACAACCCACCTGCTGTTGTCTCTTCTGCATCTTTTGGACTACAGATTGCAGCTGATGCACTTTATTCCTTTAAGTGGTATCTTCGTCTTCATGGGCATCACTTGTTTGAGCTGTCTACTCCTGAGCTCTTCAAAAGGAATTTCTTAATGCATTTTAAGCTTACAGAACCCACACTCATTAAGCTTTGCTAGACATATGTCACTGAAAAGCATCTTTCCCCCCTTGCTCTACACTTCATACAATACGCACAAACTTTTGAAGCCCTCCTCCGAAGTGGTTACATTTTCCCAAGAAGACCACTTTAGTGGTTCATTGCATTCAGTGAGTTTACCACCTTACCACCAGCTCAGCAAGCTCTTTCTCAAGGAGAATGCAAGGTGAGGACTCGATAGAGCTGAGCACAGCACAGAGAAGGCTGTGCCATGGACAGAGGTTTACTGGAGAAGAAAAGAGCAACCAGCAGGACACACTGCATCAGAGAATCAATAAGACTGGAAAAGACCACTGAGATCCCCACATCCATTCCCCAGCCCTTCCCCACCGTGCTCACTAACCATGTCCCTCAGCACAAATCTGCACAGTTATTGAACACCCCGTAGGATGCTATTGGCCCTCTTGGCCACCTGGGCACACTGTTGGCTTGTGTTCAGCTGGCTGTTCTCACCTCAGTGTGAAATGGGAACTGCTGATGCATGAGCTACCCACAGACTACCCAAACTCTGTAAACCTAGAATAAAAAACACAATGGAAAGCATATCTTGCAGCTACAGTGGGATGGGGCAAACACACTTCCAGTTCAACCCACTTTCTTTAGATCACAGAATTGATGAATGGGTTGGGTTGGAAGGGACCTTAAAGGTCATCTGCTTCTAAGGCCCCTGCTATGGGCAGGGTTGCCAACCACTAAGTCAGGCATCAGCTCAGGCTGCCCAGGGCCCCATCCAACCTGGACTTGAACACCTCCATGGATGGTGCATCCACAGCTTATCTGGGCAGCCTGTGCCTCATGTCTTCCCTTGGCTGGAGAGAGCCCTTCCCATCATGATGCCTCCCTCCTTCTCCTATTTTACAGTGAGGCAATTCTTTATACCAAGTCCTCTGGCCTTGAAATCCAGCCTAAAAGGGCTGTAAAATGGGTTCTTGGCAGCTTTGCTCCCACGGATGCTGCTGTGGTGGGGTGGTTTGGGGTCACCCATGGGATGGAACAGAAGGAAAAACTGCTTCTTCATGAAAGCAATGAAGCATGAAGCCACCCGTTCCTCATTGGGAAAGTGTTGTAAGCCCCCTAAGCCTGTGGGGGCATGGTGAGGATGACACCACATAAAGCATTTGTGCTGAGCAGATGCCTCAGCCTTGAGGGCCCTTCTGAGAGCCTGGAATTGATGGGATGAGGTGTTGTGGCTGTACAAACCTCTAATCTATCAAAGCAATAATCTGTGGAAGAAAGATCCTTTGCAGTACACTCACATCGCAGACGGTGAGTGAGTTACGGAGCATTCTGCCTATCAGCTGCAGAAATGCAGGATTAATAAAATACGCTGACATGAGAGATTAATAGCTCAGAACCTCAGTCCAGAAGAGGTTAGGACGAGCCTATTCTTCCTCTGGGGTTTTTAACTACAAGGAATTAAGTAAATGTTAGGCACTGAAGATTACTTGAAGGCAATATTAAAGCAAGGTTTTGCTCTGGATGGAGGCTGTAAAACCATCACTGTGGGACCCCACGTTTATTGTCCTGCAGTGGTTTTGCACGATGCACCAATAAAACGTGGCTTCTTCTCCCTGCTCGTGCTGCAATCGCATCCCAGGACTGGAGAAGCTTTCTGAGAAGAAATCCAAATGTCTCCCCTTCATCCGAAGGTGATGGACAGTGCAGCCCCTACCACTGTTCTGTGAGGGATTTGAATATGCCTTTTGCCATTTCAGACCAGTATAATTACAAGTGCTGCAGGATGATTTTATAAGAGTGGAACTCTGGCTTGGAAAAACAGAACAGAAGAGTCCAGAACGACTTTTGCATCTGTGATATGTGAATTTAGGGCTCCATCTCATGTATCAGAAGGACGATGCAGTGCTCACCAACGTTGTACCAGCAAAAAAAAAAATCCAAAGCATTGTATCTTACTGAAGTTGGCCCTTTTCTCCCTCTAATAACAAATTCTTTGTCAATGCAGCTGAGTGATGGACCTGCTGACAATAGAGAAGGAGAGAGAGAGAGAGGAGAGACAAGGTAAGGAAGTGAGGAAGGAAGAAAGGGGATAAGGGGGGAAGGAAGGAAGGAAGGAAGGAAGG
>PPHD01020393.1:422-13669 GCA_002909625.1 Bambusicola thoracicus
GCAGCTGTTTGGTACCCCATCTTTAGTTTTGTTTCTCGCTGACTATTGGGCATTGATCCTTTCGGCCAATTAAAACATTTCTCATTATTCCTAAAATAATTTTGTTGTTTCTTACCCATATTCTGCGTCGTCAGACACAGAAACATAATCTTTCATGAAAAGTTGAACTCTAATTAAATTTCAGCCAGACTAATATTCACGAGCAGTAAGATAGAAGATGAACAAGGCCTCGGGTGCATCTGGAGACTACNTGCTTTTATTCTTGGTATTTAAGATGTACAAGAGATCTTGATTGTTGCATAGATCAGTTCAGATTGACCATGTGAAACACTAAGTGAATATCAGGTACAATTAATGGTGTTAAACATTATACACCCATAATTCTTCCCACCAGGAAGTTCTACTCTGAGCAACCTTTCCTCTGAGCTGTTTACTGCGAATGTACCTGCAGCTCTCATGCATACAGAGCAACAGTGAATTTAAATCAACAAATAAGTTCTGCAAGCTTTTTTTCTTCACTTTTGGCTTCATCAGCAAGTAACAGCAAAGCTAATACAGATCCATTTAGTCCTCAAGAGAGCTAAAACACTACTGCATAGTCCGTGATTTGCACATTTTCACTCACTTAAACATAGAAGTGATGACAGTGTCTACTCTATTCCAATCACTTAAAGCAAAGTTCAGGCCAGCTCTGAGCTTTCAGCTCTAAATACTCTTTACCACTCCATACACAGCAATAAGAATTTTCAGGGATGCAATTTTTACTTGCTGGGTTGCCTATATTGCTGCCTATTAGTAAAAAATATGTATACACACACACAGCAGTGCATAGGTGCCCAATGTAAGGAGAGGTTTAAACAGACCATTTACCCAACAGTTTAATTCTATCTCAGTCAAAATCAGGACATGGGCGTATCTCCAAAGCCATCTGTCTGCTGATGGCATTGGTGACATGGAACCAAACATTCCCAGTTGCCAGAATTGTCATACATAGTACCATACCTTTTGGTTCAGGAATATCTTATTGACCAGATGAGCTACTGAACTCATCTACCAGCAGTAATTTACATTAATTGTTAGCTTTTTCTTCCTTTTTTTTTTTTTTTTTTTTTTGTTGACTTAGTGAACTAAAATGTTTGCAACCACAAAATATAAGCACAGATGTATTATTAAAAAAAATACTGAAGAACTGATAAAAAATGAAACATTGTACTACAAACCAAAATGCAATCTTCACAGACACCATCTTATTAAAATCAGAAAATCAGCCTTTTTAGTACTACTACTTCTATTTATATATGGAGAAGTGCCAGGATATCACATTAGCTCTCAGATTCATCCACTTCATTGTTTTTATGTTAGGAGCAGCACTCCTTTTCCCACTGCCAAACAATATGTACTCCATTTACATCTGTTACATCATGTGTGCTCTTATAAACACGTGGCCAACTTCAGCCCTGGAGTACGTACATCACTACAATTGCAAATCAAACTTGTCTCCTCCAGAAAATGGTTTGTCTTTAAAACTAGATACTTTGCTAGAAAGTGACATGCTTTCCTAGAGCTGGCTTTGACCCCCTTCAAGGGGGGAAATAGGAAAAAAAAGAACTCCTGCTGGATAAGAGTAAGGGATATGCACAGGAAGAAAAATTCAGAGAACTTCACTCCAAAAAAAAAAAAACTAACCAGCTGATTTATCTGACTGTGAAATGTCAGAGGCTGTGCCCATGACAACCATTAGTTGCATACCTCCTGCTCTCCATCTCCTCTTCAGCCTGGCTCTGATGCTGGACTCCATCTCCCACACACATTACTGACACAGAAATCCGGCAGCTCCATGAGAAAAGAGATATCCCAGCACCCAGGGAACCAGCTGGAAACCAATGAGAGAAAGACATTCATCACTAAAAATATCATATCTCTAGCAGCTCATGTTAACATATAAATGAACTGTAATCTTGCCTGTGTTATTTACTGAAAATGTAATAATTTTGACCAAAACAAACCAAGAATTTTCTTCTGAAAATATTTTGGTTCTGTAGAAGTAGAGACAAGGAGTTTGACATTTACACAAAATTCACACCAAGTGTAGTCCCAATGCAACGGCAACACAAGCAGATAAAAGCCACAAAATACAAAAGAAACATTCTTCAATAAGCTGTCCAGTGTAATTTAATTATAAAACCCAGACACCATCTTACATAGGTAGAAACAATTCTGTTTAATTGAGAAGCCAGCTCCATGGCAACTTGCTGACAATATGTGTAAGTTTCTGTAGTAGAGAAACTCACAGGCATCACTGATGTAGCCAGCCTTCTACAGGGCGCTACATAAACCAGCTGAAGTTTCATTACAGAGAGATTTCTAGAATAACTGACCTCTGAAGAACAAAAAGCATTTCACTCTTTGTACGTAAACCTGAGCTATATGGCTGCCCTTCATGAACTCCACAACTGCACTTGGACCAAGAAGAAAAGTTCCCGTAAACAATAAGGACTCGTACATCCAAAGTAACAAAACAGACATCACCTGAGGTAAGCAACACAGTAGGATATACAAATGGTTCTCCACTCTTCCCCAGTCTGTGTTAACATCTACCTCCACAGCAACTCCCTACTCTCCTTCAATGATTTGCACAATAAATGTGGCTTATGGAATTTCCAACATACAAATTGCACCAAGAAGTCTTGGAAATGCTATTAGAAAGGTATTTGGCCCTGTTGATTACATCACTTCTCCAGAAGATTGTGCAACTACCAAACACTTGCTATTGCTACCATGCCTTACCCAGGATCTTCCTTTTAGGATGCCTGTGATACAGTGACATGGAATCAAGTGAGATGTAATCAAGACACAAGTCACTAGCACCTCTCAGGTTAGGTGGAGAAGGAAGGGATCAGCTCACCTAGGAAGAGGCAGCTGCAGAGTAGGATGAGAGGCTGATGGATCCTCTTCACTCCCAGAAAGGGATCAGCACCTCACCAACAGAAAGAGTTCCAATTCTGCCCTCTGCCCAGTTCCACAGCCCTTTGCACCAAACTGTCCAGAGCCCAACAGCATCTTGGATCATTTACCTGCCTACTTTACCATATGTCTACCCTCTTTTTCCTCTTTGTTTTTAAATCATTTATTTGGCTTTCTGCTGCTCCATGCTCATAAACAGCTCCGAGTAACAGTTTCCTTCGCAATGGGATTTTCTGCCCTCGCAGCTCACTATAAAGTTCTGCTCAGCCTGGTTCCACAGCATCCGTGTCACTTCTCATTACAACTTAAACAATGGGAATAAATCAAGTAAATGAAAATATGCATCCTGAAGGCCTAATGCAAGTGATTTCATCCATTTTAAGAGCCACCAGCTCTGATTTACCTTAGAACCTTGCTCCTGCCCTGAAGGTGTCTCTAAAGTACCCTGTGACTGATGGCCTTATTTTTAGTTTTGTAGCAGAAGCCAAGGAGAAATTAAAGAAATAAAATGGAAAAAGTAATGAGAGCTCATTTCAGCTTATAATGGTATTTTCTCAGGTGACTAAACACTCATTTGACTTTTGGTAGCGTTGAATTTGTTCCCCATTAGGGGAAAATATGATTTGGAGGCTAACTTGACCTCTGGAGTGTAGAACTTTCCTTTATCTTTATTGCTGGCTTCAGTTATCTATCAGGTCAGTGTGTGTGCTTAGATTCCAGGAAAACTGAGCAAAGAAATGAAATTAGCACTGAAGACAAACACAGTTGGAGGAGCTGGCTGTTGACTCAGATGAGCAATTTCTTTCAGACTGTCACTAGCCTCTGTACAAGATGAGATACCTGTCAGAGTCTGGTATCTGTCATCTAAAGCTTCATTTCACTGCATGACCAGAATAAGAAAAAAGCAAAAAAAAAGTCTGAAAAATTTGCAATGAATTATTATGAGCCCCTACTCCCTTTTCTGTGACCTTACAATATACAGCTTCCATAGGGGAAATCTTAAAAGTACAACAGAACTTGGAATATATATTTTCAGGAGACAAGGTTACTGAGGAAAATACACTTACTAATTAATATGTTTCATGTAGAAGAACAGTCTTCCTCACTCTCTGAAGAGGAACAGCAAGCTCTGCCTACCCATCTGCAAGAGAGAAAAAAGATGGATCATACTCAGATTTTTCAGGAAATTTTCCTGTTACAGGTCAAGATACAGCTTTATCTCCCTGGCACATCCAATATGCAGATCAGGAGCCAGCTGCATCAAACATGACACAGCCGCACTGTTCCTCTCCTGGCAGTTCTCGTATTATCTTTGTCAGGGCCATGCTGTAGCATACCACTAAGTTTGCACCACATCCATAGGGGATAAAAGATTTTGCTAACTAGAGCATTGCTAACTTATTTAGCGAAAAGTCATCCAGGACAAGGACCTTGCTCAAGCCTGTTTTGCTGAGCCTTTGCATTATGGATAGAGAGACTAAAGCGGGTCGAAAAGCTATTAGCAATCCTTCCTCTGTCCCCTGAGAAACACTAAGCCAGATTCAACAGGGCTCAGAAGCTCCATGATGCAAGGAAAAATGGCTTCCAGCTGCAAAATGATAAAAAAAAAAAAAAGGAAAGAAAAAGAAAAAAGCATAACATGATTCCTGCTCTGTCAGGAGGAAGTGCTCCATTTAGCAAATTCAATTCTTAGAAATGCAAAGTGCAAACTGGAATGCTCCCTGTTGAATAAACGGTGGAACTGGCAAAGTTCAGCTGCCCTATATGAAAGATGACATTTTACTGTGAAATATTTCTTCAAAAATGAAGGTGGTTTTGGTTGTTATTTTCTTGCAGATCACCAGGGGAATTTCGGCACCAGTGAAAGGTGCCAAAAGCAGCTGCAGATAGTCAATTGCTATTTATTCCTTTGCTTAAACAGCAAGCAGCGATGCAAGCCTCCTGAATATGTCCTTGAAAGGGCCATTCTCAGAGCTGAGCAGAGATCTGCAATTCCCAACTCCATCAGCATCTGTGTCTGGGAGGGGCATCACCAACAAAGGTGTGAAATGCAGCCACTGTAGGGCACGGACACACACACACAGGAACAGGGGGACACTAGAAAACATTTCACTTATGGGGGAACAAAGACAGAGTGTATTTCATGCACTACACAAACCTGCATGAGAAGGCCTCCTGAGGCAGGGAACACCAGCAGGCCCAAGGTCCCGAGCTGCTGCTGCCCTTGCTGGGCTGCAGGCTGAAGAACTGCACTTTCACTTCTCGCTCCCTTTGAGTGCAAAAGGAGGAAAAACAATCACCTTCATTAACTGAAAATAGATTATGTGAGGAATTATTTCCAAATTGCTCTGCTGTTTTCAGTATACGTTACTTACCTGCTCGTCCTGCTGTTAGAGCTGAGTAGCTCATTTACATGTAGCACTTCCTTTTGTTGGCTTTTTGAGAAGATACATTCCTATGAAATTAACTCCACTCTACCATGAAGTTTCTAGATATCATATCCCTGTTTTGTTCTAACTGCACTAGTGTAAAGAAACTGTGACAATTTTTACACACAGTGCGTCCCCATTCATCAAGTATGCTCAGTTGTGTTGTTGGTTAACAAGCAGCAGACAGCCTGTGAGCAGCACTGTGCTGGAGAAGGCTTTCTGTAATTAACACTGAAAGGATAAGGAGTTCAGCTCAACTGCTGCAACAAGGACTGGTGTATGACAGAGCATTTCAATAGAAAAGAAACTCACTTGCTTGAGAACATCCTGTCTGGGATGATGGGGATGGCCATACCAGCTATTTCAGCATCCTGTCCCCGTGAAATACAACAGAGCACAGGGCACAAAGGGAGAGAGAAAGTGAGAGATCCCACACTTCAAGGGTAGACTCCAAAAGATCAGAAGGGGAACAGAACTATGGCAAATCCTGCAACAAGGACATGCATTTGTTTTTAATCCCTTTTGCAGAACTGAAGCCCCCTTGCAACAGGAACCCCTCCTATGAAGGACCATCTGCTCTCTTTTTTTTGAATTAATCTGTGAAGGCTGCTATTCTGCTTTGGGTAGGATTTCTGCTGTTCGATAACTGCTTCTTCCAGTTGTTTAACAATTCAAATTACAGCCACAGTGTCACATCTTCATTCCACTGGTCAAAGGATTTTACCTCCCACAACGAATTAGAAAATGCACATTAGGAAAAAGCTGGCAGACAGATTATTGTGATTATTTTAGCAGCAGGTATTTAAAGCTCATTGTCGCTAAAGCTCCTCACCAGTGCCCAGATTCCTTGTCACAGTCGTAAGGTCTGCACTGCCGGGCTGCTGCTCTGACAGACATCTCCGCCACAGACAGCTCCTGCTTGGGCTGTGAGTGTGGCTCAGCATGTGCTAAAGCAGCACCACGGTGACATAGGCTGTTCACGGGAAGGAAAAGTGACCTGCCATCTGCTCATCTCATATTTTATGGTCTATAAATTGTGCTGTAATAATTTCCTGGCTGTCATCCTGGAAGGAGAGGCAGCCAGCAAGGTGAGCAAAGCTTTGAGGCATTAAGGAGGAGAATCATCCAAGAATTAGGTGCTGGAAAGATGTTTTCACAGTATACATGGCTATGCTGGAGGAAAGAAATCATCTGGCCTCCAGCTTTCTCCAATATTATTCACTTTGGGCCACGTAATAACAGAAGGTGTCTCTGAAGGAGGACACATGGGACAGATTCTGGTCCAGATTCCACCCAGGATAGCTGCCCTGAAGGAACAGAGTGAAACTCCTTGCAGAGGGCTGGAAAAAAGATCAACCTCTCATCACTCAGTTACTCGGAGTTTCAAAGTATCTTAGCTCCAAAAGTGCAAGAAGTACAAGAAAACACAAGGTAGTTCAGGGCCAGCCTTGATCACAGGACTGTCACAGTGCATCACCCACGTCTGAGGCTCTGAATAATGAAGCTGCACCCCAGGCACAGCCCCAGGGAAAGCACAACACCGGCAGCTGCCTGCACGGGGAGGTGCGGGAGGCTGAGCCAGAGATGTGGCTACTGAATACAAAGAGCAGGTCAGGAAGGCAGCAGGTAGGGCAGGACACCAAGGACTGATAAGGAACAAGAGGAAGCCTGTTTGCCTCTGCATGAACCTGTAGTTGATGCGCAGATGAGGAACCGTGTGCTCCCAGCAGCTGTCTGCCAGGCAGGAGTTGGTGGGGGGGAAACACCTTCGCAGAAAAAAATAGTGGGGTCAAAGGCTGAAGTCAGACAGCCCAGACCATAATTTTTTTCCTATTGAACAAATTAATACCAATTATAAAAGCTCAGAAGACAGAGGTCACGTTTTTAAGAAGAGAAAAGAATATAAAAAGTAACCAACTTTCAAGGGAAAACAGTGTTATAAACAGCACAGATAATGTAAGCACTGGAGCAAAGCCTAAGGAAACAGGATGCTGGCAAGAGAGTCAACTCATTTGGGGTTCCTTTAATTTTTAATTTCCTCTCTTCTCTGAAGGTAAATTGTCAGCTATTAAGGATGGAAAATATATTTTGTTTGCTTATCAAGTCACAGGGAAAGAAGGCTTGAAGAGGCATTTATCCAGCAGCACAGAAGCACTACAGAATTGGTGGTCCTCATATTTTGGCCTCTTGGTTATGCAAGGCCTTTGACCCTATGTTGTGGCACATCCCAAACCCACTGGGACAAGAACAGCATTTACTTTTTCCCCCCAGCATAGACATTTTCTGCCTGCCAGAAACTTGGGTTGCAAGTCCGCCACTTCATCGCAACTTACCATGCAGTCAGCATTAAGTTCTTCTCTTTTAGAAATGTAATGCCAACTCTAAACCAGAAAATCTTCTGACAAGGACTCCAAGCAGCACCACATAATGGCGCAAAGGCTTTTAAATGTGTTTGAGGACACACACAGCCCAGTTCACTAGACTTGACGGCAGAACTACTAACACTGAAACCAAGCGTGACAATTTACTCCACCCGGGGGACTCAGAGATGTAAATAACACAACAGTTTAAACAAAGACATTTAAAACCATTTATCAATAACTTACATGCCTCCAGGCTCCTTTCCACCGAACACTAAGTACTGATTCAAACTGAAGCCTACCTCCTATGCCATGAAAAAAATACCCTCTCCAAACCTTGAAGGCTGTCTCTGGAGGACATTTTTTTTTTTTTTTTCCAGAAAACTGATGTCTTCTCATTGAACAGACTGGACACTTAATATGATTCCATACTGTGCTGAATCTAATCTCCTGAAAAACTCGATTAGGAGGAAAACCAACAAGCACTATTTCATTAGGGGAAAAGGAGAAGAGCACAGAGAAAGTGACATTTAGACTCAATTTTAGAACAGCTTGGATATTTTGTGAGGACAGATCAAAGTTTGTGTTCTAACAGTAGTACGGGCAACAGGTACTGTGTTTTCCCCCTATCGTACTTAGATTTTACATCAATCTGCAACTGAATTTGATGCAGAAAGCACACAGGTTTCAGTCATCTTCATTCACAGCCCCACTCTGGACTCGTGGAGTCCTTCACACAAAAGGCTTTGCTGCTCTGCAGTAGCCCACCCAGCAGCCTGTTTCCTCCTGACACTTGTTTGTTTAAGCCCAACCTGGAGCCATTGCAGAGGAGAGATGTGAGCACAGTACATCACGCCCTCTCAGCAATGATCTGCAGCACTGTATTTGTCTCCCTTCCAGGTGTGTAACCTCTGTTCTCCAAATTGTATTCTAACTAAAAGAGGTAAACACCATATGAAAACCTTCCTTTTTATTTATTTCTCTGTCAACATCAATCACAGATATCCCTCAACAACTGGAAAAGGTGCACCAGCAGAGCATGCCCCCACTGCTCTTCTCAGGGTATGTGCACCATCTTATTAGAAACAAAAAAAGGATTTCTTATCGCTATTTGGCCACAAATAAGCCTCCAGTTGAGTCTATTAAATCATATCAGATAATGACACGCCTACTTGACATATTCCAGCTATTCAAGGGACAAAATATTTTATCAGAAATACGTTCAGTACAGTTACATTACTAAAATAGATGTTTTTCTGGTATCTATTTCAAATGAAAGAAATCGTTCTTCAGACCTCAGCGTCAGTTGTGGGTTTTTTGTAACTATTTAAAATACCAATTCAGTATCTCACATCCACTGTATATTCTCAGTAAGGCTTCATGTGCCGAGACAAACCTATGTGCTGTGATACCTCGTGTCTAAAGACTACAGCAAGGAACCTCAAGTTTCCCAAACCCATGTTGTACCACATGTGCTTCCACAGTACTGCAAGAGGTCAGTCCATCCTGGCTTGTTTCTCCTCCCTTGCTTTGTTGGTTTTTTTGTACATTCTAGGTTTCTTTTGTAAGCCCGATTTTTGACTTGCACTGATATAGAAGAATAAAGAGAAAAATCATTCCAGTGTCACCTCAGAGTAGGAATGGAATGAGAAGGGAGTCAGGCCAAAAGACTTTCATAACAACAATGAAGTGAAAGGCTCTGTGTGAATACCCCTGAAGCAGACCCTAATATGCAAAGGAAGCTCCCTGTCAGTATTCTCCTTTAGAGGCACCAGTGCAGGGCTGGATCACTACAGGTGCCAACTCCCTCACCATCATGCAGCTCTCCCAGCCAGCAGTAACAGTGCTGGCATACAGATCACTCCTGTTTAGGTGAGACTAATTTCAGGCAAATTAAGAAAAACACGGAGCAAAATCTCACAGGTTATCATAGCTAGGATAACTCTTTACCTTTCCTTGCCAGAAATGTCAACACAAAGAAGGTGAGCAGTGAGCTCAGGAGAGCTGCTGGTATTTGCCAGCTGGCTGCATCAAACTCGGTACAAGATGTGACAGCAGACACACTGCTCTGCATCCCATCCGCCAGCTTTGCTTTCCTGTCACAAGTAAAAATTAATACTGTTTTTAAAACCAAGTATTTACCACCTATGTTTCTTCCTTTTTTGAAATCTGTACAAAGAAACTGCATGCAGATCTCCCTGTCTCCACCTTCCAGATTCAAGGAAAACAGAAGTGAACAACACTCCAACGTGAGAGGTATTTGGTCACCGCAACATAGAGATCACCCACCTTGCACCTTAGAGGCATTAAAAATGAAAGAAAAGACAAGAGATGGTAGGCAGTAACAGCCACAGGCAGGCCTTCCCTGTAAGATGCAGGAGCTCCAGGAGCACGATTCTCACCACAGCATGTTGCTGTGAACAGAAAGCAAGGCAGCCCCTTCTCCATCCCCCTGCACTGAGCCCTCCCACAGGCTGAGGCCAGATCCTAAAATGACACACAAGCACCACATCTCGCATCCTTCTCAGGGCAGCCAAGTGTGCTCCCATTTAATGAGCAAGTGGTCGTGTTAGACCGAATTGTTTGAATTAATCCATTATTCCTGCATTTATTAATTTAGACACTTCAGCAATAAAGGAAATTTACAGCTGGATGTACCATGATTTCTTTCTGCTTGTATTTACAGAACATGCTATGGTGCACTGCTGTCTTCCCAATAAATCATACAAACTGCTGCTGTCTCTCACATTCTCCAATATATTAAATGCAACAGTCTCTTTTATATTCTTTAGCACAGAGGAGTATCTCACATTGGCCATGGAGATTGCTCCAAATGTCTTTGAAAGTCAGCAATGAAAAACCTCCGAAGTACTGGATGTCACTGATAATATTACAGTGCATGGACAGATAAACTGGTATCGAGCTCAGCATCTACTCCAAAAGTTGGAAGAAAAGTGTTACTTGGAGAGCAGAAACCTGTGCAGGATGGTGAGTGTACAGCAAAGGGATTCCTGGAGCTCTACCCATGATCACTATTAAGACAAATCCTTATTTTACAGCAATGCTAGTTAATTTTCTAGGAACCTTCCCCTCGGCAATGAGGCTATCAGATATACAGACGTAGCTATCTTCTGTAAACCCACACTGCAATTTGAGCATACTGGAGTCACCATCATACATGCCAGAAAAGCACAGTGCTGACCTGCACATCATGTTGCTTCAGTGCCATGGCACAGCTTTCCCTGTCCCTTACAAATACCAAGGTGACCTTCACAAAGTCAGAAGCAGAATGTCACACCCAGCTGGGCGCTGTCAGAGGTCATCTTGTACAGAGGAAGATGCCTGCAGAGCTGATGCTCAGTGCTGTGTGTGACTCTGTCCCTGAGCAGAGGTGGTAAGCTACATGGGGAGGTTTGTGCCTCCCACCGGAAAGCCCAGCTAAAGCACGGTGACCCCAGACTGATCACCAGGCAGAAACCAAGGGAACAAAAGAGAACCAGCACACCTTCCATAGCTGTACCTGCACTGTGGACAGGCTCCCAGCTCCCAGGGTCTGACACTGCCATCTGCTGACTCCTGCTTCAAGCAGTTCACAGTGCACCACCAGAACAGCGAGACAAGGTTAATTTTAATGCTTCACAAGTGAAACAGTGGAGATAAGCTGCCACTGAGCTAAAGACATCTGAGAAGCAAGAAACCTTCTGGGTTTCACTAACCGTTGTTCCTGTTCCGCTCCAGATTTAGCCACCATTACACAGGCACGACACAAATCAGTCAACAAAGATCAGCCATGGGAACAAGCTGATAGGCATAAGTACGCCAGAATGCTTTTAAAAGCCATGATAACATGTGATACTCTTAGCTTATTTTAATTAACGCGTGCAGAATGAACTAATTGTTGATGCCAGTGCAGTTGGTCTGGGAGCTGCACTTAAGCTGGAAAGACAGCCAAGAATTTGACAAAGTGCATGTTGTTGTGTATGCTACCAAGTTGGTTGTGGCAGGGGCTGGGGGATAATCAGGCCACAGACTGGAAAATGAGTAACAGTCAGAACACCAGTGCTCCCATCTTCATTAGCCAGTGCTCACTTTTGTCTTAACAGCTCATAGCAACCTAGCACGGGCAACTTCACTGGGGTCACATGCAACTCTTCCTAATGAGGAAAAGAACAGTGTTTAAAATGAGATTTAGAGCACAGGGGATAAAGTGCTTCAGCCAGCTTTTATACCAAGTCAAGCAGCAAACCCACCACAGCCAGAAAGCAACAGAATGCAATAAAGCAAGAATTGGCATCTGGTTTTCACATCCCGTGCAGTTTCCAAATCCCGAGAGCAGAAGAATGCAGATCGCGATAGCTGACAGCTGCCTGCAAACAGGAGGATTTGTGACTGCAGCAATGACAGAAAGGGCTGCCAGTGTCACACCACCAAGCCCAGCCCTTTGCAGTCGCTGGCGCAGGCAGAGATGTTTCCTGCTATGCTCTAGTTCATTTTTTCAGCTGCTGTAATATTTACCAGCTGGAGAGGCTGGATGACAATTTGGCCAAGTAGATGCCATCAGCCCCTTCCAGCACCTCCAGACCTGGGCTACGTGGCAGGCTGTTCTGCCCACCCACCACCAGCTCCTGGCTCTGGGCTGCCCCACGCCTCAGCTCCTGCTCACACAGCATGTTTCATCCTCTCCGATCTTCCTCCTCAGTCCAAGGGCTGTCTGTATTCTTCTTTCTCGGATTTCCTCCCACTCATTATCTGGGAGTTTTAAAGGAATGTATTTACACCCTCCCCCAAACCCAGCACACCGCCTTTCCTCATACAGCTACCTCCTCCCCTTTGTAAATACCCACCTGAAAAGCAAGGTTTACCCCATCCACCTACAATACCTTGGGCTCAATCCCTCAAGAAAATGAGAACTCCGATCACAACTAAACATCTCAGCACAGTTAAAGCACGGATCCAAAGCAAATTTTCAGCCACGTCTTCTGCTACTCACATTTCACTTTAAATGGGGAACCTCTCTCTGGACATTGTCCACTCAAGAAACTAAGAAATTATGAATTCTCCCCACATGTTGCGAGCTGCTTGTTCTAGTCAGACCAGGAATTATTTAGGCAAGAAACTCACAAACAATTTGTTGCAATGAATCATTTGAGGATTTAGCAATCTGCACACAGACCATTTTTCAGACAGAACAAAGGAGGAATTCATCCAATAACTTAATTGCAAATTAATTTCTCATGTGTAACAGAAGGACCTTCCACTGAGCTGTACCTCCTATGCAGAGATCCCAGAGTGCCTTCACACAGCAATGCAGCAGTACAGCTATGCTGGGAGAGGAGAAAATTGCTCTGCTGTAGAAACTCGGAACAATGAATCCAAGTTAGATGCTAAAAAAAGCAACTAAAATAGCCTAAGTGATGAGTGACTCTCAGACAATGACAGCTCAATAGACGTGTGGAATTTTTGTTGTTGTTCTGAGATGGGGCAAAGAAAAAGA